>JAQGBH010000181.1:0-66830 GCA_034698265.1 Sminthurinus aureus
TAGCCCTTGTACTGAAGTATATGAATATGCAATAAAGTGCATATGGCCGTAAGGGTAAGAATCTGATGGACTTCTACATATAATAATAATACATGTATCTCCAATCTGCACTATATACACAATACATTCATGCACAAGTAATACTTACAAGAAATACTTAGAACATAGGGCGAATAGCGAAGATTTGAAAGCTAGCAGATGAAAAATTAAAAAGTGTACGCTACAAGTAAATTTCTAAGATATTTAAATTAAACTAGAAGAACAGTTATTGTAATATTGGACAGTGTGTAGTTAGTTAGTTCCTTTAATTGTAATTAAGGACGGTTGTTGTTATTTAAGTGTGCTACTTTTCCGTCGTCATATATTTCAATACCAAAGAAATCAAAGTGTTTTTTTTTTCTACTTTTAAAAGTGAATATATATATTGAATTTGTGAATTTTTTTTCCATTAAATAAATAAATACATATTTACTTAATTAAAATGTCTGCATCTCCGACTACTCAACAACAAAATCAAGAAAAATATAAAGGCCAAATGGGCTTTACGAGCTTTGAGGTGGACTCGCTTCCAGATTTTAGGTCAGTTAATGTTTTTTTTTAAATTTTACAATCCAGAATCCAGATACTTTCTTTAGCATTTTATAAAACATATAATTGTGTATATGCAAAAATGCAAAAGATATTGTACAGTAAAAAATACAAACTACAAATCATTATACTTATATTATGCAAAATCACGAGTTTCCATTTAGTTAACAAAGTTCAATGTATACTACAGACTACAGAACACTCTTGCCAAAATGTTTAAAGTCCACAACAATGAAAGTATACTAAATAGAATAGAACCAATGTGGTTTTTCTGAACTCAAAAGAAATTGCACAAATTAATGAGCATAAAGTTCATATCTATAATAAATAATAATATAGTATATATTATGTATTATGCATCCACATTGCACATGGAAAATAAGCAATAAAAGCGCATTATCATTGTTTTGTGGTATAGTTTTACATGTGATTGAATCACTGATAATAGCGACATGTTACATATTATATTAAACTCCCGTCTTTGTTTCACACAAAATGACTATTCCTAATTATTGAATCCAACCTGATTTTATGTAATAATAAATCATGACTTGTTTTCTTTATAGTGAATTTGAAGGTGATGCTTCAGATACTGCTGACAACAAAAGGTATGTTAAACTATGATTTATTTTCAACATTGACTTTGTAGAAAAGTAAAAAAAAGTACATAATATAACTATAATGGATTTTGTCTTTATGTAACCAAAAAAGAAAGAAATATTTCTCTTTTTAAACTAACAATAATAATAATTTTTAATAAAACAAAATGTTGTTTTGTATTCTAACAGATGTGTTACAGGTTAATCCGAGTGTTGATGTTTGTTTGTTTTCCAATAATTCTAAACTGTTTTCGTGTTGACTCTAAAACTAATAATTTGTGATTTCCGTTTGCTGTGTGCTAAAACGTAACAAATGAACTTATACTTACTGTTTATTATAAGATAAAAAAGATTTCCACACAATTCATAATTAACTTGAAAAACATTATAGACATATTAAACTAACATTCCAAGAACTATATTCATCGTTACATAATCAAGTACATGATAGAGTGCTTACAATAAACAAAGAACAAACAAATATATCAACAACAAGTCGGTCTATTATATAAATACAAAATACAGAATATCTCGCAAATTATATATACATAATAGTATTAATTGTTATCGGATATATCGTATCTTTCTCGTCCCGTTGCTCATCTATATATAAGATATATATTCTACAACATTAATCAAATATAATATTATTGTGTTACACATATATGTTTAACTGGAAATCGGAATGAATCATTGAAGAGGAAGTTACATAATACATATATTCGTCTTTGTAGAACTGAAAAAAGTTGCACATCAAAAAGAACAATATTACACATTGTATAATTTACATATATATTATATATACATACAGCTATCTTGAAAACTTTATAAAAACTATAATCTTATCAAGAATTTAAACTCAGATTCACATAATATTATATGCTTTTGTACGTCCATAGTCCATACATTTTAGTACTCTCAGTACACACACATTATTCTAATCTCATCTCATTGTGACCTATATTCATTTTTTTTGCAACCAAAAATAAACACTAGGATTCGGTATACAACTGTAAAACCGTTGTTGTTTAGTCATTTTGCATTTCAGAATTTACGACTCTTATAATATTCAGAGAGTTTCAATGTACTAAATACTTTAAGTAATAAAGAAATAATTATTATTGTTGTACAAACGTTGTACTAGAATCGATACAACTTTATTATATAAAACGTGTATTTACATCGCAAATATATCTAAGTATATTATATATTTTATAGCTTTTCGCCAAATTTAGTTGTTAACTACTACTACTACTACATATTTTAAAGACTAAGAAAAGTTTATAGGTACTTAAAAATATATTATTATAAATATATTATTACTTTGCTACAATTTTTTTTTGAGGCTAAATACGCAATACTTACATCTATGTTATAGTCAGGAATCGAATGTTGCTGTGGACCTGATATATTTAAAATTATTCAAAGATATAATATTGTCATTATACACAAATAGTACTTTAAGACATTTTTGCAATTATTATCAAGTATTACTGTACTATTACACTTATTAGTTCTTAAATACACACAAAAATCTATATACATGTATAAAAATATTTGTGACAACGAAAGTGGATCCGTCAATATCTATAATACTATAATATTATTATTATAAAACAAAACACTTTACGAATACCTAAGAATCATTTCATTCATGCATATTATTGTTATTATTACTAAACAACTTGAAGTATAAAATAATTTAGACTGTTGTGATACTTAACCAAATGAACCAGAAGACTGCAAAATAGAGGAAAAAAGGAAAAAGAAGAATATTGAAAAAATTCTACATTCTACACAACGTACCTTCATTTACAAGAATTTATCAACTACACTATTTACTAACCTATACCTGCACAGATGTTCATTATTTGATAAAATCGCCTCGGATTAAAATAGTACATATAATATTACAGATTATCCAATATATCCGACCATTGTACGCAAAAATTACGTCAAACTTTTTTATCCATAATTTCAATATTACAAAGACAGAAAAGATAGAAAGCATAAAATCATGCTACGAAAAATATTTAACCAAATATAATATTATATATAAAAAATATTGAAAAAAGTCGTTCTTCATAATTTCTACAAAAGAGAACCAGAGTGCAATATAAATACATTTTAAATAATTCTAAATCCAAAGTTTACTAATCATATTATCACGTGTGAGTGTAATATTTACATTTTATCCTGTGTGTGCTATACTTTGCCTGAAACTTGAAACATAATAAGTAATAATAATAAGAATAATAGTACGATAAACTAAAGTACTTTAACGGTGGGCATTGACCTTAAAGTTTTCAAGTTTGAAGTGCATGCTGTTGAGTGGTTCCTGTTGTTGTTTTATGCGTAACCAACATTTATGAAAAACAACCTGTCCTGCCTCATACTTTTTAGAGAAAGGAATTGAAGGAATTGAAACTATAATATATTGATCATTCAAATATCTATAGACGACCAAGTGGAATGGCTCCGACAACAACGATCGAGACTGTAACCATCAGTCGACCTTTGAAGGTAATATTTAACTTTTAAACATGTTTTACTCTTTACTCTTTTCATGATATTCATCATACTCAAAATAATGGTCACAGAGAACTTTAGATGTTTTAAAACATAATTATTAGATTTACTTTGTTCTTTACATATGCAGTCTAAGCATCTTGACTTTGAATTCTCTTGCATCCTGCTGTTGAAGGAAATCAATTAGTAGTTAATAAGTATTGTATTTTCATTTCATTTATCCAAAATGACTCATATCTGCATCATGCTTTCAACCTGTAGTTTTCGTATGATGGGCATGTTTTCGAATACGTAATAAATTACACATCGGAAATCCTCAATTTACCGTTTCATCTTTTCCACTATAAAGGATTTCCGACAACAGGAAATGCAAACACGTACCTAAAAAAGAATTCAATATTACTATTATGAAGAAAAAATGAATGATTGTGTGTGTATAAACCTGTGCTTGGCTCTATGATCTGTGTGTACAATTCAGAATATGATGCAAATAAAATAAGAACAAGTAATTTTTCCGTAAGGGAAAACAATAAAATATTATAAGGAAAATAGTCTGTACAAAGGTATTTCGCGTATCATTTTTCGTAAAATTGGCAATATCTATTGTGTAAACTGTAAGCGTATTTACATTTAACATCATAGAAAAATCATTTTCCTCTGATCTATAGTCAACATTACGGACTATAAATTTCATTGACAAAAGACATAAGACTTTTAATTTTTAAGTTTGAAAGAAGGAATTTCCTATCACGTATTTGTCCACAACCTTTTTTGAAATTCTTAAAATGTCTTTTAGAGTTGCATATTATTCTAATTTCTAAATACCGATCACCAATATCAGTAATCGATGGCTATATTATGTCACATTTTGTGCATTTTTGTATTTTGTATGACTATACTTCATTTTCATGTTTTGGAGATTCAATTCTTTTTGTCTGTCAATCGAATGCTGGTAACATTATGATAAAAAGTAAAAAAAAAGCCGGTGAACTGATGACTGACGAGGATACCCATGATGTATAATGTGAAAGTATCGATGTAGTTCAAGAAAAGATCAGTCACGTCATGTTCATTCAATTCCACGCATAATACAATCGGGAAAAAAATATCTGTGTACTTCCATCTCCATAATATTACATTTTAAGCTACTACATGCCTATAGTGTACAGCAGTACAATTGAGTAAACAGGAAATATAATAATATATTATTATGATTATTTGCACATGATATGTATGTAATGTTATATATATTATGTGTATGATGGATGAGTTCACTTTCTCTTCACTTCTTTCTCTCTCTCTCTCTTTAGTAATCATATTTCTCGGATTTCTGTGTACACAGTCTCATATTATCTATCTAATGTATGAAATGTATCTAGGCCTGCTGCCTGCTCGATGCTCGAGCAAAAAAAACAGTTCTGGGAGTCTGCCTGGTTCGGATTTTTTTTCAATCTTTTTTTTCTTCTACCAGTCTCAGTCTCATCCTCTGGTTGGCTTTTTAGTACATTAGATTCGGCATTCAATGCTCAGATTGACAGACGGAACACTAAACAGTCACCCAAGAATGTAAAAAGGATATCATCTTCATGTAGCGTAGATAATGTTATTCTTTCTACTTTCTACATATTAGATAGAATTTCGCTATGGATTTTTTTGCATGTTCTCATTTCCATGAACTCTGATGTTCAATTCCGAATTCAGATGTCAAAAGCTTCTAAGTAGTAATGGTAGAAAAAGTATAGTGGTGGTAGCAGCAGTCTTATGCATGTTAGTCTGTGCTATACTCGATTTCAAGCGAAAGTAAGCCATAAATAATGTACAACAAATCGCAAAAGGATTTGACAGGTTGTAAACGTAATGCAGGGAACTGGATAAAATACATCTACACATGTACATACATATTGGATAATATCTGCATCTTATTTATACTTTGAATGGATCTTCAAAAATGTGTAGAACATATTTATTGATTCTGTTCCATTAGTGAAAATCTCAGATCTCAATTGCTCGATTAACTAATATTTTTCAATCAATTTCAATATCATCTCCATCGATTCTAATTTTCAAAATACAAACCAGTGAGAGCTTTGAAATAAATTCATGTCATGATTTCTACTCTTCATGTATCAAGAATTAAGGTTATAGAATTTGAAAATATTTCCCTATTTTTGGTATGTAATTATTTACAGCATTATTTTGTATTGATTTTGATCATTTGCAAGCTCCCACAGTTATTTTGCACTTCAGTTTTGTCGTAATTACTATTTTCAACTTATTACACATTTCGAATTTCGGACCACGAATTTTAAAAATAAAGAACAAATACCAAAATGAACAATAATATTCTAAAAACTTAAAAGCTCAACATAGCTCAATGTTTATTTATTCAAGTTCAGATATAAATAACAATATGAAATACTTGAAATAGGAGTTGGAGTCAAAGTTTGTACTTCGCTACTGAAGCAGCTGCATGGAGATTTTATGCACATACATCATACATAACATGACATATTTTGTATAATGCATAATTCATGAAAAAACAACTATCATTGTCGCTTGTGTATTTTTAAAAGCATCATGCCTGTTTGTTATTTATAAATGGGGCATGGATTTTCTTTCTTTTTCTGTTTTAAAATATTTGGAAACATTAAAAAAAAATATGTGCGCCTTTCCTCCAGGGCGATTTCTGTATATACTTTATGCTTACTGTAGTACATCGTAGTATAGCATGCATTTCAGCAGTTACTTGATGCAATTTTCATAATTTCTCTTAAATGAACATTTTATGAAGTGCACAGTTGTATTTTGGATTTGCCCTCTGGATGTACATTTGAAATTCCTTTGCATTTTTAATTATTGCAGCGAACAGGGAACAGGATTTATTACATTTTGAAATACAGTATACTACGTATTATGTTCTAGTGTTTAATGGTTCCAAGTGCATAGTACAACTTACTCCATAATATAATATGGACTTGCAACCACAATATCAGAAAAAAAGTATGTATCCAGGGTTTTCTTGCAGTTACTAAACAGTCCAAAGAAAGTATAATACATATTAAATATTAGGCATTACAGTATTTGGTAGAGTTCCAACTTCCAACTTATATATATAAAAAAAGAACTTCCGGAAGATGTATGAAAAAATTGTACAAGTCCATTCCTCATACTTCATACTTTGGACGAAAAAAACACAAAGAGAAAGTATAAAAACCATGTATTTAAATGAATGACAATGCTCAAAGCTACAACTTTATTCAAAATATGATGGTGTGTGTTCCAAGTTTCAACTGGACAACTTTATTTATTTTTATCTGTGTATTGCGTATACCGTATATACACAGTGTATAATATGAGCAGTATTTGGAATCGATGTGTGGCAATTGTAAGCTTCCTCTTTACCCTTTATCAAAACGGTGTTCATAAAACCTGGTATTTCATGCCTTTATTGGATGTTGGATGAATCCAGGCTTTGAATTTGAATGCTTGTGCTCTCAAGATTTTGAATCTTCAGGAATTTATAATCGTCACATCCAGTATTCGTCCAGTTATTTATTTGAATTGCCACCGAAATGAAAAGTGAATGAAAATCCTTACACAACGTATTATTTGCTTTGTGGGAAAAATATTCGAGGGAGTCGGTAGTCTGTGGAAGTAAATTGTATTATGTAAATTTTACTCTTGCTCTTGTTTGAATTTTAACTTGCATAGGATATTTTCACTGCTCAACTTTATTCAAATTTTCCTACACAGCACCACATTTCCATGTGGTTCTTGTGACTTGTGACCAGTAGCTACGTTTCCATTTTCAATAAATGTAGATAACTTTGTGTAGGAAATTGAACATGAAATTTATGATTCAGCTTCGGGTTATAATCAATCCTGGTATTAGTTTTTCTGTTAAAAAAATTTCCGTGTAGAGTGTAGATTGTCGATATTATACGTGTATATAGGTGCATATGCTTAAATTCTAAACTCTAAACACGTGCAAATGAAATGGAAAAGAGTATTGATGTAGTAGCTCAATCATTCTATGTTCTATATTATTATGTATGCTGCTTTAAATAGAATGTATGGTTTAATTTTTACGGTGAAAGTAAAAGTCAAGGGTAAACACTAAATGAAAATAAATTTGTAGTCGTAAATATGCAGACAGTACACAATTTATTTCAAAGTATTTTATGCAGAATCAACATTCTGTTGGATGTTATAAATGTTTTGTGTTATATGATGCATCAAACATCAAACTGTCGAAGAAGATATTCCTCACGCTGGTTCACGTACAATGTACAATGTACATACTGAAAACACATAAAATGGAAACAAATGACTATTTTTCAAATATGAGACAGCGTGTATATTTTTATTTCTTTCGGTTTCATCAGTCTACATTGGCATAGTGCATACGTGCTCAGTACTCAATACTCAGTGCTTGGTCTCCATACTCTCGGAGTATACATAATATACTGTGTAGCACGATAAAAAGGATAAATGACCCTTGTTGGGAAGTGCTTGGTGAACAGTCTAGAGTCTAGAGCCTTGAGTCTAGAATCCAAAATACACATTTTAGTTATCATTGTAAATGCAAAAATATACAAAGAATGAAGAGATGTCATGAAAATATCAAGGAAATATAATCAAGCTGGAACTGTATCTAGAAAGTACAAGTGCATTTTGTTATGCAATCGTATTTTCATCTCCGTTTAAAGGACATGCGTGTGTGTTTGGAAATTGCAGTCTAAAATACGAAATACAACATAAAATGTAATATTATTATAACACAACAACAGGCGTAAAACCAAAACCCAAATCAAGGTTCACTGGAAACTACAAACTAAGCTTGAAGGTAGTCACTACGTTTTTAGAATGATTTATCATGAAAGAGTTTTAAACATGATATTTTTTGGCTAAAAATCAAAGCACAAGTCAAATGTCGAGTACTTCCTATTCATATTGTATTGTTGCGTAGTTTATTGTGTATTCTATTATGGGTTACGCAGTTCTATATTATTAAAGAAAAATTTAGACTTGGGTATGATGAGAGCTACCACTCTTGTAAAATATTATAAAATGACAATCCATACATGTTTCAAGAGGGATTTTGAACGCATGGGCATTGTAATGATAATAAGAGCCATTCTACGTGTACTCATCTCTTCTCAATTGGATAGCTTTTGGCTTTTGACATTCCTCTCTGCTCTCGACATAAGTATTTCCAGGATTCGATATTCGAGTTCTATTACATATTATGCTATTCGACTTGGGCATGAAAGATTGCTTTGAGCTTTGAGGATTGAGTTTACAGGTTCCTGTGCTACAAGAATCGCTTGAAATCAAAAGATTTTAAAATGGTGTATTATTTTAAGAATGTGACCTTTTAAATATCAATGAATAATATTATAATATTTTTTTTTATTCAATTATCTGTGACATTTCAAGGAAACATCAAAGCTTTGGAGCGTACATCACAGATCAAGTATCAAGCATGGTATTTGTATATATATATTCGAATCGAGTAATTTGGTGTAAAGATGGATCATCGTCATTTTATGGTTTCGTCATTATTTTACTTAACAAAACGTGGAGAGTTGACATCAGTTTTCATAATTTCAATAATTTAGATTTAAATTCGAATCCGGATCAAAAAGAAAGCAATAGGGGAAATGGGAAATGAGCATTTTTGATTGCTTTTGAATTTTCAATGAAGCGTTTGTTCACACAATCATTTTTCAACAATAGAATTTAAACATGTGTCCTTTTTCAAGCCCAAGTAAAACATTTTTTGTACACCTTTCAACTATGTACAGAGACCATAGATCCAAGTTTTTATGTGCACCAAATTTATATGGAAAATATTGACGGATGAAGGAGCATTTAAGTGTATGAATTGAATGTTGAATGTAAAAATGGTTTTGAACATACAAGATACCTACATTGACATTGTGTACAATAAAAAATACATGATAAATTATCATGCACTAAAATTTCAGTGTTTGAGGGAGGGAAAATAAATAAATTCAGTTACAACCATATTATACAATACTTTGTTACAAGCGGAGGGTTGTTATTTGTTATTTGTTAGAAGCAGTAGCCAACTCTAGTTCCAGTTCCAGTAGTACACCTGGTTTGATAGTTAATTTTAGTTTGATGGGGAAAACCAGGTGCTTTTTATGAGTATTATGTATTTTACTTTTTACCATATTTATAATAATATTAGGGTAAAGTCTATTCAAAATACATTTTCATAAACATGGATACATTTTCCTCCTACGAACTTCTATTTACTATTTACTGCTTATTTCATTTTCTTTGTAGGTTACACGATTTTACATTAGGAAATAAAATATGTTGTACACTTGAGGAAAATCAACGAATAGGGAAAATGTTTAGAGTTTCGAGGGAAAATGTAGCTTTCAATATTATGTACTGAACTTTATTTCTTCGTCCATTTGGGTGAAAAGAAGTGAGGAAAAAGCAGAAGAGGAGGAAGAAGAAAAAGAGCGAGACACGAGACGCCTACTCCGATTCCCCTCTCTCCGGAAGGATTTTGGAGGTTTGGAGGTTTTTACCGCGAGTGAGTCGGTCTTTTTCATTCAGTTTTATACAGACGGTGTCACAGTAAACAAGTCTCAAGTCTCGGTTCTCCTGATAGTTTTTCGGTTCCGTTTGGATTTCCGATTCCGCTGTACACTGTGCCAACACAAAGGGAAGTGTACATCTGAGTTTTGTGTCTCTGTGAGAGAAAGTGCTTCTGTCTTCTCTCATTTGGAGTGCTATTCATAGTTTCCAAGTTCCAATAATTATTATTATCAATAATCATGCAGAAAATCTTTACAGTGATTTTTATTTTCTGATTAGTGAATAAAAAAAATTGGGATAAAGAGTACCGAGTGTCGAGTGTCCAAATATTTGTAATTTTCTAGGATATTTTTTGGTAAACGAATCCGTTCACATGTTTCATATTGAAAATTGAAATATTGTGAATAATTATTTTACTTGGGGTTTGAATTTATCGTGAACTTCATCTTGCAGCTTCTTGTAGTTTCAAATTATGCAAGGTATAACTACTGTTTAATTTGAAGCTGGAATCTCAGTCTCAAGTCGGAAGTCAAGACAAGACACAGACGCTCTGTGGGTTTTGGTCCATGCTCTATGCTCTTGATATGAGCATGATTTATTTATAAATCTAAATGTATGGAGTATGGAGAAATTCCAAGAAACGCGTCTTCTCTCCACTTGTTTACTGTATATACTTTTTGCTGTCTTCATTTTCAAAGTCAAAAATAGGTTGTAAACTGTAAGCAGAATTCATTTGTCTGAACAACAAATTTGATGTACACACATTTCATTCCTATTCGCTCTTGTGTCTTGTGTATCATACATTATTGTACATTATAAGATGAGAGTAGAACTCCTCAAAGGGATAATAATAATAATCGCATACGCTTAGATTGTGCATTGTACAGCGGGTAAAAACATTGTGTACATTATTCAAGGCGGGAAAAAAACTTGTGGATCTGTCAGTAAAAAATAACTCCAAGCTTAAATTACATATACATACTTTGTATAAAAATTGCTATTTCCATTTTTTACCCTTCTTCTTTGGATGTTGGAATTTTCATTGACATTTGTAAAGCCTGGGAAAATAAAAATTGATGGGGATGACGAAAGATATATGTGACATAATATGACAAAAAGTGAAACTGAAAAAGTACACGAAAAAATAAAGTAGAGACATATAATGTTTATGCTTAGTCTGCACAAGGCAAGTAAAGGGACGGTGTGTGTAATATCTACATATAAGTAGATTTGATAGATTTGAAAATGTTGAACTGTTCAGGCCAGAACTTATACAATATTTTATAACCATTTTTCATTTTTTATATCACATTGCATTTAAAATGCATTCCTTCCACATCATTATTATTTTATGATGGGATTTTGTCTAATGTATGAATGACACACTACACACTACACACTGTATGAACTGAACTTGGTTTTATTTTTATTATTATTATTATTTTCTATTGTGATTGTTTGTTGCAGAAGTGCAACTCCATGTTCCTCAAACAAAATAAAAGTGAGGGACTGACTGTAAACAGTAAACAGCGTGTACCGTCTAAAGTGTATACAATATACAGTCAACCCACTCCAAAAATGTAATATAGGAAGTCCTTTGTGTAATATATTTGTATAGAGTGTAGAAGATAGAAGATAGAAGGTGAATGAAAGGGACGAGAATCGAAATTCCAAATCTAACTATCTATGAAAATAAGTACAATCTAAAATCTAATAATGTGTGACTTAATACTTAATATATTAGCTATTAGATTGTGTGAATAAGGGATAATAATAATAATTGTATTCGGCATCTTGTGTATTGTGTATTGCGTACATATGACTCATGAGTGTGGTTATACTTTATAATGGTATATGGTGCATCTAATATGTAGGACCTAGAATACAGAATCTAGCATCCACTCATGTACAAGTTGAGTTAGTAGAGTAAGGTAGTCGTGAATATGTGTGTAGACTGTAGTGTGTATGGATGGATGTGGGAACTACAACAATAATAGCAATAATAAAGAGTCTCCCAATGAATTTAGTGAACTTGAAGATCATGCTGTATGCAGTATGCAGTGCAGTGGGTGGACCTTGGATTTTCAACAGAGGGTTTTTTTCTTCTTCTCCGCTTCTCTTCGTTCCTTCTTTCCTCCTCCTCTCCCTTTGCCTTTGCCTTTAGTTCTTCTGGCTTCTACAAATATTATATGTCTAATGTGTGGATCTGGATGCGTATGCATGGATAACTGGATTCACGTTACATGTTATAAGTACATAAATAAATAGTAGGACGTAGGACATGTTCCTAGGTCTAATGTCTATCTATCTATCTTTCTACTACCAGGAATAATAACTTTTCGCTCTTTTTTGTTGTGTAGTGTGGAGAGTGTGTGGTGTGTGGTGTATTTAGAGTAGAGAGAACAGAGGTAGAGGAAAACTTGGTGTGTTCAAAGGGAGTTGTGGGTTCCGAAGAGAAAAGAAGAGTCGAAGTTGTACATGTGGACTGAAAAGCTGAGAGCCCTGTGTACTGGGTATAGATACATAAATATATAGATATAGATGTTATGTATGTAATGTGGATTGTGGATGCATCAGGGATGAAATGAAATGTGGCTACATGCATGTTTGTATTGAAGAGGGTTTTCATGATTTTTTCTGCTCCATGATTTTCTTTTTGAAACATTCACCTGCATTCTTTTCTACTTCTAGGCTCTAGGTTCTACACGTACGTCTACGTTTACGTTTAGCCCTGTATCCATCCATCCGCTCTTTTCCTCGTCTTTTTTAAGACCATATACAGTATAGATGATATAGTACAGTTTGTAGTGTGAAGAGTGTAGAGTGTGTACTATACGATATAAACCGTGTTATGTTGTGTTGTCTGTATGCGAGTTGGTTCCAAAACTCTCGCGCTCTCGCTCTTCATAAACATATCCTATTCGAATTTCGATTCCATTAGATTGCATTGTTATTCGGCTGAGAGAGCTCAAAGAGAAATAAAATCCAAACCAGTGATTCACGAGTAAAATAATATACAAAAACAACATAGTTCATCAGATATTATAAACCGATATACAATATACAATGTATAATACGTAATACGTGGTATAAAAGTTACGGGTGAAGAACGAAAGAAGAACGAAGAACGCGAAGAACGAGTCAAACTACCGCCAGACCATCAGCATTATCCATTATCCACCCCATCATAGTTTATACTTGATACTTTACTTAGAGTTTACAGTATAAAAATAAATAAAACGGAAATTGTTGAACTTGAAAGAAATATAATAAAAGTAATAAAGCTGGAACAATGAAGCATCTTGCACTTTGCACTAGTTTCATTGTTTAAATATTATTAGGTAAATAAACCTAGACTTGTAAAGTTGTGTCTAGTTTCTAGTGTCTAGAGTCTAGAGTCTAGTGAGTTATACGTACGTCGTTATTATTATACTTATATATGTGAAGTATAACAATTGGAAAAAATGAAACGAAGAATCAAATAAAACAAGCTAAAGGAAAAATTGAAGCGTGTGTCAAAATTATTAGGAATCATTCTCATTTCTCATTAGTTCAAAACTGTCCTCTTCATAACAATTATTATTATTATTATTATTTTGTGTCTGTGTAAAAACTAAATCAATAGTACTGTAGTTTAATTGTTAAAAACTAATACTTGAGGGTTTGAAATTGATTTTAATCAAAACATTACAAATTACAAAGCAAAACACGACAAAGCAGAGTGGAAATTCACTTTTCAAAATTTGAAATCATCTTTCACACGATAGTTGGGCAGGAGATAACAAAGTTGTAATGTATTTTATGGGATGCACGTGTAACTAGTAACGTGTAATAATTGTAATATGTTGCTCGTGACATCAAAATTAAATCGTGACGTGGTGTAAAATATCTCCCACATAGAAATCAGAAATCAGGCATTACGTATCAGGGTATTTACTACTGTGCAGCTGAGAATTCTCCAAGTTAAAATTCCATACGTAACTGGAAGATTAATGCAAAATATTATTATTATTATTATTATTATTTATACATGTAGGTCTGTGCGTGGACTACATACGTAATATACGTATATGTGTATTTGTTTCATTTTTCAATGCAAGAATTCCATTGCAATAATGATTATTACTATATGTATTATGTATTACGATGGACTGCGCTGACTTGAGAGTAGAGAGAGAGAAATAGAGAGAGATGCAATGTTCAGTGTGTTTCATTTTAATTTTTTTGTGTTGAAAAAAATTGGATAACCTTCAATTATGATTATGATTGTCAGTGCTAGAAGCTAGAAGGTAAATAACAAAAACATGTGAGAGTAGTAAAAATACAAGATCCTGTACCAAATCCATTGTGAATTGTGAATTGTGAGCTAGGTATTAAGCATTATATATTATGAGAGTAGAGAGAAGTCAGTAGTTGTCGAGAGTTGAGAGTCGAGGAAAAATGTTCATAATATTACAGGTAGAGACTAGACTAGAAATTAGAAATCATCATTATACAATTACATTTTGAATTAAAAAATGAAATGAAATAACATTTAAACTTTCATGTCACTGTCAAAATCCAGTGGGTGCAAATGGATTTTGTTCTCTGTTTTGATGTGCGCTGTTGCGTTGTGTTTTAGGTTTCAGTAGGAAAAATTCATCAGAATTAAGGAAATCATATTATTTCTCGAATAATATTGGACGCTGAACGCTGACGCTGTTAAAGTCAGTAGTCAGTAGCATAATAAAAATGTCCCTGTTTATTGTTTAGCTATTCTATACAAATTTCAAATTTATACTGCTATGAGGCATATTTTTTGTCAGGTGAAAGATGAAATGATGCATGAAATGGAAAATTACAAGTTTTAGTTGTCAAAAGATTTAAGACGGATCTGTTGAATGGAGGAAAGCCTTCAAATTTCAAATATTCAATTTGAGTTGGAGTTAGAGAAAAATTAATTGAAGATTGATATTATGTATAAAAAATGAGAAGGTGCAGGAATATTTCTGTAATAATATTATGTATTTAGGTGAACAAATACACGTAAAATTGGGAACTGTAAACAGTAAACACTGCGTGCACTGTACTTATTTGTAGAGAAAATATTTAAATATTTGTGTCAGATTTTCATTCTAATTAAACGTAAACTTATTCCATTCCATTCACATTTTCTTTATACTTTAGACGTAAAAGAATTCTCCGTGAAACTTTATGCGCAGTGTACAGTTTAGACTTTTGAGTAGCACACGTTATTGGAGTTGTACGTTGTAATTTTTTTATATTATGCTACGTGCCTGAAACTACTGCGAATTTGTGTGCTGTCAGACGTTCATTCGTGTAACGATGAAGCTCAGTTTCTTATTTCTCATAAATACTTTTGTGCAATTCACTGTAGGTTTTAGTTAGGTATCAAGTATTTATTATTATTTATGAATCATCCTGAATTTAGAAAATTTAAAGTGACTAATAAAATTAAACAATTATGATGCAAAGTACGTATTGTACATTGTACAAGTTTGATGTATAGGAAACTAAATATTAAATATGTACTAAACAATCAAAAATTTTATGTAGCAGGTTACTACTAGAAAACATGAAAGAAACATGAAATGTGGGTCAAATGTCAAATATCATGCTAATATAATAGGAACATTTTATAAGTACACTTATTATTCATGCACAAGATGGAAAAAGAAGAAGAGTGTGTATTTCAGAATAAAATATATTCTAGTCTGTACTAAAAAATTAGGCATTGATATGGAGTACGAAATATGATTTATGATGGATGTATAGCTTTGAAAATTGAAAATAATTTTGAGGATGTGAAATATTTGAAAGCATGTTTGTAGGCTTAAAACTTGTTTATTGTGTATTTTATGTTTTATGTCATGTGTCATGTCATACATAAAATATAAATACGCCTTGTTGACGTCATTATGATTTTGATTGCAATTGTTATTGTTGTAAAAGATACTCAATGCCCAATCCTCAAATACTCGTTATTCCAGTTAATCACAGTATTATTGTACATTGTATTTACATTGGCAGTACAGTTTTTCAAATTCTGATAACAATAAAAATTTAAAGATGGTTTATGATTTTTCTTTAAAGGGTAACTATCAAATACTTTATACTCTTTGAAATTGAGCATTGTTGTTTTGATAGAGACAAAATACAAAATATGTAATAATAATATTGGCAATTACCAACAATATAATAATATTATCATTATTATTATTACTTTATAGAATAGAAAAGAATATAAAGTGTTACAGCTTTGATTATTA
Source organism: Sminthurinus aureus (assembly GCA_034698265.1). Lineage (NCBI taxonomy): Eukaryota > Metazoa > Arthropoda > Collembola > Symphypleona > Katiannidae > Sminthurinus > Sminthurinus aureus. Next base: position 16,565 of record JAQGBH010000181.1, read on the forward strand.
CTGCTCATTGAGAAAATAAAGTCATTCAAAGTACAATAATAATTGAGGATTGTAATTTGAGGTTTAGGTTTTATTTGTTAATTATTGTAACCAGTTGTATTCGACACGCATTCAATTTTTTAAGCAGCTTGCTTTGTTATTTTATTTCACTACAGTTCGTTGGATTTTTTCACACATGTAATTCACATGTAATTTCTTATCTTTTGGTGTTGAAAATTCCAGTGTTTAATGTTGAAATTAAAGATTGTGGACATATAATTATATTATATATTATTTTTATAAATTCTGTGATGTGATTATAAAATGTGGTGACCAATGAAAAATTCATGGAAGTCTTAGACATTATTTTTTGAGGAAATTTCATGCAAACAGCAGTTTACTCATATATAAAAACATGTAAATTGCAATATGGAAAAATGATACAGTAGAATCTGTTGAAAATATACATGAAAAATGAACGTCATCCTTATTCTCGTTCTCGCATTGTAAAAGGGACTGAGAGGGAAAAACTCCAGAGATTTACACAATTGGAATTGACAAAACAGATGGGGGCGAAATTATATTATTATTATTGAATTGTTATTGTTATTATTTTGTGTGAGTTGTGAGTCTCCCTCTCTCCCTCTTCCTCCTTTTCAATATACAAATACAACAATATCAAATGGATGGTTCAGCTGACACTCAAATCCTCAACTCTTCGACTCGTCGACTAGAATCATCCCTGTGAATGAGAATGTGAATATTTGTTATTTGTTATCCATACAAAGTGGAGAGTGGTTTGGTTTGTATTGGATTGGAGTGGAGTCAGCCACACTTTACATAACACTTGTATTGTTTATTGTTTAGTGTAGTTAATAGTGCTGCATGTTTAATGTGAAATGTGTACAGTTTTTGGTTCGCCTGCTTGTTACTCGCTACTTTATTGTCGTGGTAGTTGATGTGAATTTGTGCGTAAAGTTACTAGTTTTACTATCTACACATTTTGAACACAATATTATTATTCTCTGTTTTTCTTCACCAAATAATAGAAAATTATGTTTGAAAAATTATTTGTGCGTCACGATACAAAAAATTTAAATCATGATCAATGATCACAGTTTTAAATTCTAAATAACTAAAAAAACTAAATAAATTACAGTAAAAGCTTATAATCATTTATATAATTTATCATACAGTGAAAAAGCGTGTGTATATGTGAGATGTGAAACGGATATTAAAAGTTGTAGAGTTGAGTGTTGAGCTTTGAAAGTATTAAGGAGCAGACGACTGAATAGTGAATGCTGAATGCTCAATGAATGAGGAGTTACAGTGACATGGAATGTTTCTCAGCGTGTAATGCGTAATGTAATGAGTAAGGAGTTGTAGAATCGAATGTAAAAGCTCAATGCTCAATGATGATTATGATGACGTTGCCATCTATTCATTCAAAGTGACTGACTAATGCTAATGCTCAGAAAGGCAAAAAGCAGGCTTTCTCATTATATTACATTCAGTGTGTCATCCTCTTTGATTCTGTGTAGAGTGTAGAGTAAAGAGTGTAGAGCGTAAGTGTGTGTAGCTTGCGTTTTGTATTGTGAATTGTGAGTTGTGAGTGTATCCATAAAATTTCAACTTGTGACTTGTGATGAAGAAAACTTAAAACGTATACATGTAAAAGCATATTATAACATGTATTTTGCAACTTCTTGAGTCTTGAGTCTCGAGTTGAATCGGATTTCAAATTCAAAAGTCATATGGTACGACGTACGACATATTGGAGTCTTGAGTCTTGAGACTAGATTCTAGATTCTAGAGTCTCGAGTTTGGAGTTGTCTTCCATCATCATTATTGTCGTTATCGTTATCGTCTTTACCGTCCTCTCGCCTTCATCTTTGTCCTCACTCACTCACTCACTCGCTCCTCATCATATTAAATTAAGCTATCGTCATTAACTGAGCAGTGGGACATTGGGAGAGTCGGTGAAGAAAGGACCATTGGTTGGATGTTAGAGGAAGCTTTGGAATTTTTTTTATCTCCATTGGAATTCAACAGACACCATCACCATCAAAGTATCAAAGTAAAAAGGATAAGGATACTTTTGCCTACACAGTGACTTTGATACTGTGCTGACAACTGACTACTGAGCTGAGGAAAAGCTCAAGGAGCTGGGATTCAACTCGTGTCCTACGATCTGTCATTAGTTGATATATAAAATAATACATCTATCTTTCGACTGTGTGTGTGTGTATTTGTGTAGAGTTATAAGCTCATTCACTGCTGCTTTTAGTCACTAGGAAATTACAACGGTGATGACTGATGACAGCTGAGTCAAAAGGAAAGGAAAATGAAAATCTTGTTAAAATTTATAACGTAGTGACTGTAGTATAGAGTGAGAAGTGAGACAAGTCCTCCTTTGAGGTACGAGATTCAAAATTCAAGAGATTCAAGAGATCAGAATTCAGAAGTGTGACTGGAAATTAAATATAATTGTAATAATACAGTTTCAAGTTTGTGAATTCTCCGTGTTACTCATCTTTGTTTTTCAAGTATAATAATAATACTTGACAAGGATGTTCACTTGAAAGTTTTTTGGTTTTTGTGTCCAATAAAAAAAAGTAACAAATTCTATAAATAAATTAAAAAATTGTTCAAAATGGTGAAATCCATTGAATCTGAAATGGATTCGCTATCAGTGAAAACTGAGGAGAATAATAAAAATGGTAAAACCAATGGAACTTCTAAACCAAAGTTGAAGGGTTTAGAAGAGAAATTACCAGAACCCACGACGACTACACCATTGATTCCCACAGAGGAAAAAGATGACCCTTTATCAAAACCTGTGGATGAGAAGAAGAAGACAAACAGTAATAAGGAAATAGTAATAATTAATAATGAAAAACCTGTAGAGCAGGAAAATAAAATTGAGATGGAAAAACTGAAACCCGGGAACGAGAAAGATAAAGACAATGCCGATGCCAATACCAATAAAACCGAGACAGTACAAAGAGTAAAAGAGAACAAGGAAAATGTAAAAGTGAAACCGATTGCACCACCAAAACCAGCAAAGAAACCAATCTTTTCAAAAGTACTGTCACCGATCTCATCCAAAACTATAAATGGCAAGTCTTCAAATAAAGAAAGTCCGGCACTTCTCGCGAGTCCGGATCCAGATGGTGACCTGAACTTGGATATGGATCAAGAGACAGAAGAAATGGGAATGGGACTGGAGGATGATACTAATTTGAAATTATATCCAAATCGAAATACACCAATTATAGTTAGTAGTAGTAGTAATAATAATAATAATATTAATCGTATTAATGGGAGGGTGTCTTCTCCAGATCCATCTGGATCTGGATCTTTGAGACACGGACTTTTCCCCCACATTGAAACCGGCACTCCGTCATCCACTCTAATCAGAAGTACTCCAACTCCTATAATTATTCCTAATTCCAATGTGAGTCATATCGCTCAGTATTATAATGTGAATGGAGGACACAGTATTGATCCCACTACTGGGTCTATTGTGAGTCGGTTGAAAAGTCCTTATCAACATCAACATCCACCTCAAAGTCCTCATGGTTCAGTAGTCTACGCATATCCTCAGCAACATAGTCATACCCCAAGTCATCTCGTCCACCCTCTCATTCATAGCAACAACAGCTCTCGACCTGGATCCTCTATGATGGTCATGGGAAGTCAAATTAATAAAATTAATAATCATAATCATCATCCTAATAGTAATCGGAATAGTGGAAATGGTAATGCCAATGTCAATTCTCCCGCGTCTCTTAACCAGTTGACACTACACAGCTCCAATAATAGTAACAGTAATGGAAACAGTACGAATCGTCGGGCTGTCCATTATCATAATAATAGTCAAGCTCCAAATCCAGTGACAAGCACAACAAGTACAACAACACCCGCTTCAAGCACGGTGAATCGAGGTCGCGGAGACTATCAAAGACTGCATCGTCAGGGATTTCTTCGAGGGAAAGTTCATACTGACTCTTACAAGGTTTTTATTTAAATACATGAATAAATAATAATAATAATAATAATAATAACAACCATAGGATTTTACATTAATTCATAGATATAGATCATAGTTAATAATATCCATTACCATTTTATGTCGTACAAGGACATCAAACAACAACAGCTTCTTCTTCTTCTTCTTCTTCTATTGTCTAATCTAAAACGTATCTCCTACTATACTTTACTATACTAAACGTTCTACTTTCCACTTTGATTTTCTTCTACGAAAGCAAAGGAGCTACAATTACAAATTAAAATCTAAATTAATCTAAATACGAATATTCTGTAAAGTGTTTTATAATTTTATCCGGCACTGGATTAATTATCATTGTAGAATACAAAATACAAATAATACAGCTTCTTTTTGCACATTTCTTGCACAGTGTAGACTTTAGGCGGTAGACGTATTTAACATTTTGGATTTTCCTTTGCAGATTTCCACAAACACATTGTGTATACAGTATACATACATGGAAATATTATGGAATAAGCGAGGGAGTAACAATTAACGAGTGACAATAACAAATGCATTATTCATTTAGCCACATGAAATGCGAATCTTTTCCCCTTTGCTTGACTATTGTGTGTTGTGTGTTGTATTTTCTATTTTGTACATTATGCTCCAACTAATTAATGATGATACATGAATCATTTGCGATAATCAACATTAACATTATTTATGCGCCCGTTGTTATTTTCTCATCTTTTTTTACACACGCTACTGTTCAAGTATTTTATCCATGCATATTATATACATACGGATTCTGAATTATTTCAATGGCGTAACTTTTTCTATGCTAAATAATACAAAGTTGGTCATTTGGTTTGGAATTTGTGTTGAAATGCTGAAACTTTTTCCGAATGATAAATGACCAGCAAAAAGCCCAGTGTAAAATGTAAAAAGTAGTTCTGTACAGAGTACAGATTCTATAGTCATAGTTCATAGTGTGATATGTGTGAGTATGAGTATGAGTTTGAGATTCTGCTATTACAAGTCATTAGTAATTAGTCATTAGTCCAATTAAAAAAATTGTAGAGTGTAAAGTGTAGAGTCGGGTTCAAAAGGGTACAACGTATAACTAGATTTTAATGACGTGTGTATAAATACTGGAGACTGGAAACTGGAAAATGGGAAATTTTTCATTATGCCTCATGAACATACTCGATACAATTAAGAAGATGCGTGTCGTATAACGTCCAACGTAGAAAGCAGAGTTCAGAAGGAATTAAGGCTTGAGGTTGCTAAAGTTTAAATAATTGTATGATGACTCGCATTTACTAATTGTAAGTTCAAAGTTAGTGGTTTTTTATTTAGTTTTCATCAATTCTTCAAGTGACAGGACATGAAACGAAATGAAATTTATGGCTCTGCTGAATCCACATGTAAAATTATTCCATGAGTTTCCATGAATAAGATCAAATTATAAATTATCATTTCAATTTGGTGAGGAAAGAAAACACATTTTATTCTTTTCATCATTAAATTAGATTCAATTAAGTGTAAGTTATATGTTTGTAATGTGTAATGTGTTACGGATACTGATTCTGATTCTCATAGTAGCGTTTAAGTAAGAACTAGGAGAACATTTGTGAGGTTTCAGGAATGGACTTGTGTGAAAATTGAAAATGTTTGTTTGCTGAAAGTGAGCGTAATGTGTAAACCGTAAACGGTAAATAGTAAAACATGAAACCCACTGGCAACTGGAAACTGGCACTTTGAAGCAGCAGGCTGTTTTTATGAAGAATGGGTAAATAAAATGCGTATAACCGTGTATAAATAAATGTTGATGTACACACAAAGCACAGATCATCAATTATGGACTCTGTTCTCACACTTGTACAGTCTAAAGTCTAAATTTTTCATGTTCCATGTTATGCGTACAAATTTATATGATATAAATACAAAACACAAAACAAGTGTACAAGTATTTGGTGAATAAAAAGGGACTGCTGGAATCTGGAATCTTCCACCTTGATAATTGTTGTGGTGGTGTCCTGCATTGTATTGTGTTGTGTTGTATTGTATTTTGTATTGTATTGTTATAACAATACTAAATACGAAGCGGGTATCACGCTTGTAAGTTGGAAGTAACGTGGAAATAAATCATTTTCATTCTGATTATCAAACAATGTAATTTCAAATTCTGGATTGTGGATTTTAGATTCTAGATTCTCTCTGCTAATGTTTAGATTGTGATTTTGAAGCAAGAAAACAAATCTGTATGAATTTACTACACAAAATACAAAGTCTGATGTCTTATGATCATCGTTTAGAATAGAATAGAATAGAATAGAAGACTGAAGATGAGGAGCAGTAGAACAACATGGAATATATGTAGTGTACAGTGTACATTGTACATACATTTTGTATTGTATTTAGCTGAAGAGTATTAAATGTGCCATATCGAAGCACATCCTGTTTCTACCTTCTTCTTCTTCTTCTTCTGGTTCTTCTTGGTCTGCGATTAGTTTCTCCGCCTTGTTTTTTCACATTTATATACAAAATACAAAATGTACAATACCAACACAAGACAAGACAAGACAGCATCAACATGAACATCAAAATCAAATAACCAATCTTCTCACATGAACCACACGGCCTTCATTATCTACAAACTATCTGTGTCTTCTTCTTCTTGTTCATGTTTTTATAGATAGTTTACGTCAAGCTATACGCAGATATACGTACATATGTACATACTACATGGATACGCGGATATATATATAATAATATTCTCCGAGTTTCTTCTTCTTTCTTCTTTGCACGGCCACGGCTATTTACATTTTTTTTTGCTTCGGTTTTGGTTTCAATTTTCGTATCGTGTTGAGGATAAAAAAGTAGAGAACATAACAGAACAGGCGATGGACTATCATATCACATCACATTGGAGAATGTACATGTGGGTCTGTTTCACTCTTGTTAGATATTGTTGGTGTGAGTGTGTGGATTGTGGCATCGTGTACTTTTTGTAGTTTGGAGATATGTTACATATTATATTATATTATCTTGTATTATATATATTATGTAGGGACTTTATGAATTAAAGATAAAGACGCGTTTTATTTGAACCTGTATCTTTTTTAGCTTTTGTTTTTCTTGCAATTCAAAATTCAAATGGAAATAAGGAGTACGCATTTTGTATTTTGTAACACTGTATTGTTGTCGGTCCTCGGTGTCTGTGGGTAATTTATAATTTGTTTAGGATTAGGAATTTAAATCCGTCATACTTTTTCTCTCTCCTTCTCTTTTCTTGCAAGTCAACAAAACACGGGAATGAACACGTACATTGTGCGTACATGTATTTTTGTACTCAATGCTTAATACTCTAAACTCAATACATGTTTCCATTTAAAATTGTAAAAGCACAAAAAGGTGAATAAAAGCAAGTTGAAGAATTGACACCATATTTTAATTTTTTTAAACCAATGGAATGATAAATAGATGTGTCTAAATTCTACACTGTGCGTTGTTCAATGTTCAATCGTCAAGTTTTTATGCTGGGAATTTTAGGGTTGAGTTTTGAGTTGTGAACTAGGAATTTTTTTAAAAGTTGAGGAAATTGAGGAAAAATCTGGTTTTGATGAATGTATCCCACCATTGACCATATCATGTCATTTTTTGGCATATATTGTTAAATTTTGTTTGTATCGTGTATACTGTATTCTATGGCGAGATAATACCAGTGACCAGTGACCAGGATTTTGGTGCTTTGTACATTGTAAAAAATCAAAACGCGTGTATCTCATTTTCATTTTTTTCTTTGTGGAAATTCTGAAACTGAAACTGAAACTGAATCCAGGTTCTAAAATCTAAAGAAACCAAAAAGAAGGCAAAAAAGTTGTTGCGTATGGTGTTTTGTGCATTACCTCGATTTCCTTCAAAGTATAAAGTAAAAGTACGCACAGGTACAAAAAGACAAAATACAGAATACAGAGTGGAGAGTGAAGAGCGCACAAAGCAAAGCACAGTTTATGTAATGGAAGGATGTGTTGTCTTTTTTTTTTCAGAGGAGAATTGAAAATTCATGAATGCAAATGTTAATGATAGTGGAGAGCGACATGAATTAGGCGGCAGTCACGCGAGAATAAATACACAACACTACGCATAATAATATGAATGTGTAGATTGTACATTGCACATACACACAAAATATACAAACAAATACCTGTATTTACCCACAATTATTTACCGTCATCATAAGTCATAAGACAAATACACTCAAAAAATGCACTTTTGTCCATCCTCTTTCTCTTTTCTTCCCATAAGTTTCACAAGTTAGAGAAATAGAAAGAGAAAAGGAGAGAGAGAGAGAGAAATAGCGTATGTGTGTAAAGTGTAAACTATTTATTAGCGTTAGCTGTTGGCTTCAAGTGCTCATAGTTCATGAGTATTTATATTATGCATTATATTATTATGCAGTTACATTGTACATGCACATGGACATGGAAATGGAAAGGATTAGACTAGGTTGAAAGTTGGCCTTTAGCTTGAATTGGATTGAGGATTGAGAATTGAGATTGGATATTATGGAATATGGAATATGGAGTGTTATAAAAATGTAAATTAAAATCTCTGGTGGTGAAAATTACAGATTACAGCGAAGCTCATATTTCCGCATTTGTATAATATTACTATGGACTCTTGTGCATCTTTTTCTCCATACTCCATACAAATTGTACAGTGATTGCCATAATAATTGTTCAATTAGCTGAATTTAGACACTATTAAATGGTATAAAATATAAATGTGTAAGAAAATTTGATTATGAGATTAGATTTTGTCCAGTGTCTAGCGTCTAGTGCCGAGTGTGAATCGTTTTCCTTAACTATTTTCCGATTTGAAGTCTCCAGTTTCCATTATCCAGCCTCAACCAAATTTGTCGGTTTCATTCTCATCTTATTTACTAATTTCCATAACAGGATTTACCCTTTAATCTTTATATTACACATTAGACATTCAACTTTGAAAAAAAGGTGTAAAATGGGGTATTTTGTATTTTGTACTTTGTATGTATGTTTCATCTATTATGTGATATTTTATGGATGTCCATTTTCCATATTTGTGTGTACTTTACACTTTACACTTGACGCAGTACAAATTTGACAGTTTAATGTTTAATAATTTAATTGTAGGAGGAGACACGTGTGAGAAGCAAATTATGACATTTGACATTTGACATTGAAGAGCATGTAATACTGTAATATGCGTGTTTGTTGTATAATGTAATTCTTAAACGATTAGTCTAGAATCTAGAGCCTAGAATCATCCTGTGAGTGTGAGTGGAGTGTCAAAGTTCGGACGGGAAAAGACATGCAAAATTCAAAATACAGTACCTATTTTGTGTATGAATTATTATGAATTATGAGTGAGGAAGTATCCAAGTATACAGTTTATTATGTTATTATGTTATGATGACATTAAACATGAAATTGATAAAAAAAGTGAAGCATAACGTGTAATAATATTATCCATTCTTGATTGTCAGTTATGAGTGTAAAAATAGAAATAGTAATAGAAATGTGTGTTATGCAGAGTAGGGCAGAGGTCACATGGGTTATACATTTTAGATTTTAGACTATAGATCAAATGTTTCAAGTTGAGTGTGTATTGTGTATTTACACTATTTACTATTTACAATGCCAATGTAGAATTCAAAATTCAGTTCAGACTCGGTTGTGTAAGAATAGTAATAATAATTATATTAATGAGCTCTGGAGTGTTACACAAAGGAACAAGTAAGAAATACAAATGCATCGCTGTACAATAGACAAAAGAAAAAAAACAAAAGGCAATAAGAAAAAAAAGAAAAAGACAAGAGGATCATTCTGTGAGTTTGACTTGGGCATTACATAAAAATTAATTGCAGAAAAACTGTACTATTGACAATTGACTATTGACGATTGCCTATGCATACAAAACACGGAATACAGAATATAAAACACCAAGTAGATTTACTATCTATGGTCTACAGCAGTAACAGATCTCTGAACTCTGAACAATATAATATATAATATAGAATGCTCTACAAACTACAAACTACAAAATACAGTACAACAGTAAACATTTGAAGGGAGGAGGGGATGAAATTTGACTGGAAAGATAATAAAAATAAAGTTCTCTCTTCTATACACAATACACACGTATAATATTTGCTTTAGTTTGACTCTTTCTTATTCTTCTTTTTCTTTGTGTGCTTGTGCCTGGGAAAGGAGTTGAAAGTTGAAAGCTTATGCTGTGATTTTATTACCAGGGGAAAAAGTAATAAAGAAAACTGTCCTCTGTATATTATTTTCCTTGGATATGTAATGTAATGTAAAATGTAAAGCATAGATATTACATATGTATGGAAAATGGTTCTACTCTCTATTCTCTATTTTCGACTGTCAATTGTTCTGCCTAATGCCTAATATTTGACTATTTTTTCACATCGTACATCCATGGTTTATTCTGTATTGTATTGCCTATTCTATTGTATACATACACTTTTTTAAAACTTGAATTTCCACATAAACTTTCTGGGGTCGGGTTTCACTTGTACGTCGCAAGTTCTACACAAGACATGAAGAGAATGAATATCTCTTTCAACATGGATAAAATTTGAACCATTTGACTTTGGATTTGGAGTCGGTGGTCGGTTGGTCGGCTTTAGTTTTCTGTTACATGTGTAATATGTATATTTAGCTAGAAGACTTAAAAAATAACGATATTTGGACACTCGGCTCATTATTCATCATTCATTATGTATGCCATTTAATAAGGAAAAATAATAAACGGATCTGATTTCAGTTTTGAGCTCAAAACTCAAGACTCAAAACAGAATGATAAACGCCAAAATTTATAATTTGATCTAATACTTGATACTTGGTATGTAAACTTTAAACCTGCTGTGAATGGATTAACGACAAAGGACGGACAAGTAATAGAGAAATAAGATAATAGAATGGAAGGAACCTTCTAGTGACATGTGACATATTGGGCTGACTAGTGACTGAGGACTGCGGAGTGACAAATTCAAATCAATTTGTAATTCAAACAGATTGTAGATAAAAAAAATAATTATGTGTGCATAAAAGCTCCAAGCAAAATAGTATTATGCTCTTCTATACATTCTGTATTATATTAAACTACTGACAAATGAAGTTCTAAGTATATTTTTCCACTGTATATTTTACACAAGCACTTCATTTAAGTACCTTCCATCTTGGATCCTTGATGCATTTATTGTTATGTGAATGAGTGACCAAGAAGATCAGCAGTCTAACGTCTAAAACAAAGTTGACATTAGCAATTTACAGTACAGTGTGTGTACATAATAGACACAAGATTCAATATAATATACAGTGCACACATAACATTACACGATAGAGATTACGATAAAGATAAAACTTTATATCCCTTTAGTTCTCGCAGTAGTCTCTGAGTTAGACTCTGAGTACTTTGAATTCCATAATATTGTACATACATTAATAAGCATCATCTACTTGTAATTCTTTACTATTGTCGATTGTTAACTGGATTTTTTCCACTTTGTATAATGTCATCTGGTTGCGGGTCGAAGGTGAGGAATCATTTTCTCCTCGAATCTCAATGTTTGTTCTTTGTGCTCTGTTGCTGTTGATGTTTCTGTTTCTGTTCTGCTTCATTAGTGATAAGTACGTAAAGTAGAATCTAGAATCAGTAGTCGAGAGTCGAGAGAAACATTGTTATTGTTTTTCTGAATGCTCAATACTAAATGCTCTTGTTTCTTTTTGTCTTGTACTGGTTTTCCCAGTTATTTATTTTAAATCTTCTTTAATGTCCTTGTAATCAGTGTAAAGTGTAAGTACAAAGTAGGGGAATACAGAGAGTCGTTTGTCGTTATTTTAGTATTTTAGTATCATTAATCATTACTGATGTGCTCTGCTTTACCTTTATCTTCTTTGATTATTTTTTCATCATCTTTATTATTCTACTGCTTTGCCTTCTGTTGATGTTGCTGGTTTGTAATAATAATAATAATAGTAAAAATGCGAGACGTCAGACTCATTTTTTGTGTAATGTGATTTAGTTGTGATTTATTTATTTCTCTAGTGAAAACGTAGGAGTAGGAAAAAAGGATGTGAGTCTCGTTTTGTATTTGATGATATAAATCTAACGATCAAAATGATATCATACATTAAAATAGGTTGCAATTGACACCTTGCTCCTGCTCAAGCTCTAGTATTAGTCAAATGCAAGTAAATGTACAATGTACATATTTTGTATTTACATAACACACATGCAAACATTGAATCATTTTTCAGGCAAGAGAAGAGATGAAATGAGATGAGATAAAACGAGGTAGTTTTTGTGTACAATAATTGTTGTGGTTTTATGAAAAGCTATAATTTGTACTTTGTAGACTACTGACTCATGATAAAATAACCTGGTTTTTTTGTATGACTAACAAGAATCAGAATATCAGAATCTTGTATTTTACATTTTTCTCAAAAAGACGAGAATCAGATGAACGGTGTAAAAAAAACAACAATGATTTCACAGTTGTTTGAAATTTTCATTTGTGGTTTTGCATCTTTGCTATTCTAATTCTGGCCTTTTTTTCCACTGGGGATTTTTGTAGTGAAAGGGATAGACTAAATGAGTTTTTTTTCCTTTTTGTATTGAAATTTTAAAGGATTTAGGTAGCATTAAATAATACAAAAATATTCAATATTCAATGCTCAAAATTCAAGAGCCATCACGTTTTTTCTTGATGATTCATAAAATGTTCAGTTTTTATTTTTTTATGGGAAATCGTACCGGTTGCAGGAAAATAGAAGCATGCAGCATCACTACATACTTTATAATTTATAACAAGGCTGAAGCATACTTAGATTCTCCAGTTATAGTGGATCATGAACATGACATAACTATATATATGCAGTATTTTAACTTTGGATGTTGGATACTAGACAAACTATGTAAACAAAAAAGGCAATGATTTTTCCACGTATGTGAAAAGTGTAAATTGTAAAGTGTAAATGGAATGGCTTTTGCGGAAGATGCATTGACTTGACACTGACATTCATTCATTATTATCATGCTTTCAACTCTCAACTTTGAAGATGGTTGGATGTTGCAAGTTTCAAGTAAATAGGTAAATAAAAGGTAAATAATATCAGTCAGTAGACTTGTGAGTTGTGAGTGAAAGTGGCTGACGGCTGTTTGTTATTTGTGTTTGTATTTGGTCAAGTTTAAAGTTACTCGGCCGTTTTGTTGACAGACTTGGAATTTGTAGAGAGTAGAGAGAAGAGATACAGGAGTTTGTGTTGTGTTTTGTTGTGTGTAGGTGTTTTCATTTTCATTTTTATTATTCATTGCATTTTTCCTCGTCTGGATTTTGGATTTTAAATGTCTTGTTTTTGTCTTGTTTTGTTCATGTTGGTGCAATTAGACGTTTTTAATGTGCAGTGTTCATCCTATCAAACTGTCTTGAGTCTTGAATCTTGAATCAAAGATAACGCAAAGAGTAAAGAGTAGATAATAGATGAGTAAAAAGTGCATGGATGCAAAATGGAAATGCACTTGCTTGAAATCTGAATGAAATGGAATGCCTACTGGACATTGGACATTATTTATGAATTGAGGAATGGGCAAAAAAAGATGATGGAAATTGAAATTGATAACAAGTTTGTTTAGAGATGAGTGCATGTACTTACTTTTATTTTTCTTGTATCTTGTATCTGTATTACGATATATTATAAACATTAGTGAGTCAAGTAAATCATCGTCATCATCATCATCATTATGATTATCATCGTTTTTCGCCATTCATTCATTGGTTCACTTTATACTTTATATTAAACTCATACTGCTGGCAGTTTTGAGACTTTGAATTGCCTCCATGAAATATTCTCTTTGTATCCTCTTTGCACACTGTACAGGATAAGTAGTTGTGGACTGTGGTTGAAAGAGTTAAAGTGAATCGAGTTGAAAAACAGGCACTTTTTTACCTACGACGCACACTACACACTGTACACTGGAAATTTGAGCCATGCAGTTGAGTGTATTTTTCTTTCCATCTTGAATCTTGACTTTAAGAGAAAATGACAGACAGATTCTTTTTACTTGTTCCCCACATAATGCATAATATTATACGCATCCAACGTACAAAACATACACCTATGACTTATTAGGCCTTTAAAAGGATGTGAATTTTCTTGTAGCGTTGAGTGAAAGGATTTCTTTTGCTTGTTTTTTTGTTCCAGCTCTTCCTCTTCCTCTTTTACAGTGTACATGTACTGTAAAAGAGGAAGAGGAAGATTTACTGAATACTGAGCGCTGTTGATAAAAGACAGAAATAGTAAGAGTTTAAAGTATGAGTATGACCGACAGCAGGGTGATAAAGAATAAAGAATTTAAATCCATGACTGAAAAGCCAAAGCCAAAATCAAAGTCAGAAACAGAATCAGAATCAGAGGCAATTCTGTTTAACACTAAGAAATAAGAAGAAGAAGGCGGCCGCATCTCTCAAATCTCAAATCTCATGCTCAATGCTCAATTGAATTGCATCACTGACATTGTGAATTGTGAGTTGTGAGTGAACGCATAACGCATAACCCATTGTATCGTGTATTGGTCGTAGTATTTATTTTTTCTGGAATTTTCTTATCAAGCAGCGAGGAGCGAGGTTAAATAATAATCCATGCTTTTAAAGAGAATTATTTAAACCCCTGTGAATGTTCAATGTTTGTATTTTTAACTCTTTTGAATTCCGAGTTTCAACTTTCAAGTTCCGAGAACCATCGATTAGATATTATTTATTCAGTCTCCACTCTTTAGTCTTTAGTCCTGTCATGTATCTTTATTTTTTTGGACAAAAAATAACAAAATACATAATCAGCTTACGCTTCCCTTAGTGTATTTTGCAACGTCCCTGAAATGTGTGTATTTAATCAGATTGGAATTTATTTCCATTTGTAGTCATGAACTAACATCACTAACAGTTTCCTTTCTCCTTGATTTAAATGACAGGATTGTTTTTTATTTTTAAATCAATAAGTTGACATTTCACATTCAAATGGAAATAAGAAAGTAAAAGTAAAAGAAGACAAATTTAAGATAGAGCGGAATGTTTTGTTTGGTTTTGTTTAGTTTGGATCGGGGAAAAGAATGGGAAAGGCGGAGAGGTTTATAGATGTAGATTGTAGATGAAATGGATAGACAAATAGATAGACGGACGGATAATATGTAAAGTAGAACCGTACTTTTTTGCATAAAAGGATGTGGGAGAAGTTAAAAACTCAAACTCCTTCAAGCTGGAACGTGAGAATTGCATTTTTTCTTCCCTTGTAGATGTAGATGAATGTATTATGTAATTTACATTGCATACTGAATACTGAATGCTGAATAGCAAACAGTGATACTGATGACTAAAGTTGTGAGCTGTGATCTGTGATGCATGCACTTTTTTGTGTATTGTAACAATGAGTGAGTGATCTTGTATGTTGTTGTATGCATTGGGAATTTATTACCTTGTTAGGTTTATTAGGGATTTTACAATGGTGAATGTCATCGTTGTGATTCCATTGTATTGTCATTATTGTGCATTATACATTATACACTGTACAGTAAAAAAGCAAGATAGTCAATAGTCAATGTCTCTGCATTCTGCTTAAATACAGAATACAGTGTACAAATTTTATATTCATTTGATTCCAATGATAAAAGGATGATCGTAAAAACTGTAGTGTTCAAACTTCAAACATTTCAATTCTTCGATTCTTCCATTCTTCAACTCATCTCTTCGTCTTACATTCTTAATTCTTCTCCGTGTTTGGTATTTGATTTTTGATGTGTCATGTGTAATGTGGATCATATCACTGAATTTAAAACTGAACAGAATGTAAAATATTATTATGCTACTTTCATTTTATTCTGGTTTCTGATTTCTGGTGTTTTGAATTTTATATTTTATTTGAAATCAGAAATGCATTTTTCATTAGTACAGTGAAAATATTTTGCAGATGTTGATCTTGAATTTTGATCGTGATCCAATCGTCATTCGTTTTATTGTCCAAAGTCTAGATTCAAAAGTCCAGCGTACAGTGCAAAATAGTTCATTTTACCCTCAGACCTGATAAAATTGCATTGGTCGTTAGTTTAATTTAGTTTTTGAAGGAGAAAAGAGCGACTAATCACTAATTGCGATGGCTTAGACAAATAAAACATTATTTTCTCTTCACTCTTCAAATAGAATCATAATTTATATAATAATTATTTTTCATCTTTTGAGCTTTGAGCACTTCATAAATTTGGCCAATTTTCTTGTGGTGTCAGCTAAAATCACAAGCTTATTTTGATAAAATTTATAGTTATAGCACATTATTTACTTTCGTAGCCTTTTCGTTGTTTTTTTAGCTTGTAGTTAGTTGTTTTGTTGAGCTTCAACACTTTTGAGTCTGGAGACGAGTGAGGAGTGAAGTGTAGATGTGAAATATAACATGAAACTTGAAGCTTGATTTACTTTGTTCTTTGTTCATTTTTCTTATCTTATTGCTAGATTTAAGATATTATTTCGTGTCTAGTTTATATCATATATAGTTGTGTAGTAAATAGGGAATAGTGGATGGTGAATGAAGTACGAAATTTAGAGCAATCAGTTTGACTAGTCTGTGAAGATGCCGACGTTGCATCTCTTTTTATGGTTTTATAATGTGTGTACAGTGTATAGTGTATAATGATGATGTATTTATTGGTAGCATCTTTGATTGTAAATAATTGTAAAGACTCAAGAAAAATTGCCCGGTATCTACTATATGCATGTATGTTATGTATTCTTTTTATTTATTATTACATGAGACGGTCAATGAGAAATTACAGTACAATACAATACAATAAGGAGCAAATTGCATTTGCTTGTTCATACTTCAACCTCAATACGCAGTTCTCATTACTTTTACTTTGTCGCCATTGTCCTTTCCAGTTGATATTCAATTTTGCTTGTTGCTTGTCCTAAGTTACCCAGCAACCAAATACAAAAATAATCAAATACTCTTTTGGTTCTTTTTCTTGTACGCAATTTACCTGTTGTTGTTGCCTGTTCAAATGTGAAGTAAAGTAAAGATGAATAGCAGCATAATTTAACTCATAATATTACATTTTACGCTATATTTACTCAATTTTATTCTTGTCATTACTATTTGATCATACATCTTTTCATGGTTCGAGCTTATTGCATGATATAACCATAATAGTGTTTGATGTATTATTTATGAAGATATGATGTTTTCTGTGACCATTATAAAATGTAAAATGTATTGTAAATTGTAAGGATGACTGATGTTGAAAAAGTGTTTTTCTTATTAATAATTTCATGTTGTTTTTTTTACAAAATTTTCCAGGTCATTGCATTCATTTGCGGTTTCTTTGCTGCAATCCTTCTGGTCATGGGACTGGCCTCATCAGAATGGCTGATTGCGTCCAAATATCGACAAGGTTTGTTCCATAACATTTTATGTATAACATAATAAATAATTATTGTTAATTATTATTACTAAGCTAAATAATTAATAGTTGTTATCAAAAATAATAAGTTGACGGAATTCCATAATATAAAAAATACCATACGTGTTACTGTATTTTTTGAAAAATATTAATATTTAGTGAAAATCCGTCAGTATGTCAAACTTGACAATTCATAATGTTGCTGTTAGACTGGGCTGTAGTTTTTATCTTGAGGTTTGCTCGTCCGTTCAGGATTCACAACGATTTCCAAAGCACAAAACACAAAACACATATTAGTAATCGAAACAGCAGTATTAAAATCTAATGTTGATAAAATTCATGACTCATTTTTGTCGTTTACATGAAATAAAAAAAAAATGTCCTCGTGGGACGTAGTTTGTGCTGTGCAGATTTGATTTTTTTCTAAAGTATCATGCATAATTGTGAATAGGAATTAGGGATGATACTGAATACTGACGTTGCCGTATGTAAATGTACATGTATGTGTGTGTGTGTGTGTGTACATATGTATTATGTGTGCTAGCAGAAATTAATGATTGAAACCACCTCATTAACATAACATAAGATAAGATAAAATGATCATGAGCATGAGCTTTGCTCGTTTGACTGTGATGTCTTTTCGGCCTTCTCGTGTCATCATCGTCTCTTAATGGAATGGAGAATTAGCTTCGTCCAATCTCATATTCATGATTCGTAGATGTAGAATATAGAATAAGATGTACATGGATACAAATGTATTCCATGTGTATTGTCTATTGTGAATTGTGAATAGTCAAGTATCAAACACAGAAAAGGGAAAAGGAATCAACTTTCATGGAGGTACATACAAAAGAGACATATAGAATAATATAGAGACGCGGATGATAGTTGATACTTTGTGGTTTTTGCACTTCTTTTGTTTCACGATTCCTCCATGTTTCAAATTCCAAATCCAAGACTCAAGGATCAAGACAAAAGACAGATTCTCCATTCGTTATCCTAAAACCATCGTGCTTACAAAATACAAAATGCATTTTATTATTATCATTTTCAAAGTAATTCTATCGTTTGTCGTATCTAAATATTATAAATTATCAATGCACAATGCACAATCGTAATACGACAAACGACGCAGTTTTAGATTGTGAAAATTCCTCATACTTTTACTCGCTGAGCCTGGTGAATATTATTATATTATAATATTATTCTGGAGTTTAGAGTTTGGAACGTGTGCGTGAATGAATTAGTCCGCCACTCAATACTCAATAGGTCCCAAGTTGCAATCTCAAAGTCCAATGTCCAATGCAATGTCTGCATTTATTAAGTCATGAAGATGCTCAAACGACAGGAGAAGAGTTGAGAGTGGAGAATAGTAGCTGTGCGTGAAGAAAAGTCAAAGTCAAAATGTGCAATACAATGAAATACAGAAGCAGAAAGAGTTGTAAATTATCAAATTTATGAGCTTGTCTCTACCCTTGTTCCTTGTCCTCTTCAAGTTATTGTTGCTGTTGTTTTGTTTTGTATTTTGTACCGTATCGTATAATAATATCGTATTGTTGTAAATAGTGAATAGTAAAGGCATGAATCACTAATTGTCATGCAACTGCTCATTTCAATTTGAAATTCCGCACAAGTTTAATTATCCTTTGGTTTCATACTGAAAGGGATTTTCTGAAAAGTATTCTCAACTCTCTGTATTTTAAAACATCTTTAGTAAAGAACAAAGTTTAAAGTCCAGCACAAAAGCAGATTTACATAATATTATATATAATATTTATCATATCAATATTTTGAGCTTTGAGTTTTGAGTTTTGTGGAAAACAGCAGATTTCTCATTTCTCATCCATTGACCATTGGCTTGAAGTTCTTTATGAATAATTTGTAGTTACATTTTGCTCCCTCTTTCGATTTTCGATGACATATGACATTGACTTGTCTAAAATCTCAAATTAAGTAAAATTTATGATAAAGTATTTTCGAGTTTAGAGGCTAATCATTCTTGAACGTTGAACAGTTTGCAGTTAGCACTGAGGGCAGTAATTAAACCAGCTGGTTTTGTTAAATAAAAATAATTCATTCAAGCTTTTCCAACTTCTAACCTAAAAATTTTGAGCACAAGTACGTAAAATGTATATACAGAATACAGGATACAAGATGCATAAAAGAATAAAGAACAAGAGGTATTGTTTTTCAACAATAATTAAAAGCTGTTGAGACTCGAGACTCGAGACTTGAGGAAGACAGAAGACAGATAAATGGATTTGAAACGAATTTGAAGTATTGCAAAATTCCCCTTGGGTTGAAATTTGACGATTTACAATTTACAAACCTCAGAAGCATTTTTATTTTGTATATACATGAAATACAAAAGTGGATTCGTGTAGAATCGAGAATCTAGAATGTAGAATGTAGAATGTACATTGAGCATAGGATTCAGAATTAGTGGTCATCAAGCAGTAATTAATTAGGATTAGTAATGAGGAATGAGGAGGCAGCAGACAAAAAGGATTACAATTTACAATATATTATTATTCTGCACATATGTCTCACATTTCACATATCACATTGTTTTTTTTGTTGCTGTTGTTGCTTGAAATGCGGCCTCTCTGTAATTTTTTCAAGTGGATGAAATCCAATGAAATGAAATGAATGTGATTGAGCAGAAGCAAACAGGGATTTAGGATTTAGTGCTGTATGCACATTTTAAATTGTATAATAATATTATTATACATTGTACTTATTACTTATGCATTAATTTGCATGAGTGGACTTGATATACATTATACATGGACAAATAGTTGGATAGCCAACAAGAAATTCCACTTTGTAACTTCTACTTCTAATCATGATCACGAGGCTCATGAGGTGCATTCATAATTTTATTGTTGATTTTTTCTACCTTCTAATCGTAAGTACGTACAACGTACTTTGTAAGATTAGTGTAAATGCTCTTTACTCTTTAGATATTTTTTGATATGTAAATTATAAATGTAGTAAGAGATTTTTAATAAGTAGACAATAGTTGATTGTTGCTTCGTCGATTTGTTTTGTGTTTTGTGCTTCATGTAGATTCACAATTTGCTTTTTGAGTTTTGAGTAAATTCACAAAAGTTTGGGGGAACGAAAACATGACGATGCCTAATTTATTTTCTACATCCAATTAGCACTAGCCAATTCACTTACTGAAATTATGACCTGAACTAAATCCAAGTCGTCACAATGCACAATGTACAACGCACAAAGTTGGAAATGAGATGCTCATGATTTATTTTTCAAATCCTGTTAACTCGACGAAATATTAATAATAATTAAGTATTCATGATGATTTGCAAGTGACCACCTGTAACCTGTAATATTATGGTGATTTTTTTTACTAAGTTTGTAAAATAGATGTGAAATAGAAATTCCTGCTGCTCGTGTCTCGTGTGTTATGTAGAATTTATATAGAATTTAGAATGTAGATGAACTTTTAAGTTCATGAAGATGAAAAAAAGGAAGAATTTCGGTATTAATTTCAATTCCAAGTTCAAGTGTCAACGAGTCATTGAATAAAATTGAAAATCATTCCACCAGAACCGAAACGGAAATGAGTACACACATATCTTGTTGAATTCTTGAATACTTGAACATTTGATTCCGTGTGTTTGGTTTGGTGTTTTGCATGGTTTTACGTTTCATATTTTTCTTCGCTATTCATATTCTTGTAACTTTTAACTAGTGTGTAGATTGTAGATTGTAGATAATATTTTGTCTTGTTTTTACAAGTTTAAAATTATTTGTTGAAAACACAAGAAACAAGTTTTAATTTCATCTCAGTTTCCCATTAAAATGTTTGATAATATTTCACATTTGTACAATGGGACAGACGTTTCTTGTTTTTATCTACATTCATGACAGTTTTTTGTCTTATCTGTCCATTCCTTTGTGAAAGGATTAGACACCAGGAGAAACATGAGAAAAATGAGTAGAGGGCGATTTTTCTGCAATATCTTTTGTTTTCTGTATTCTTGAGAATGGAGAATGGAGTTTGGAGTGGCCTTTTTATAATGTAATTTATACACATGCATTGTGGATTGTGGATGAGTTTTAGTTTTTACATGAAAAATAATGCAAATCATAAAGGGTTCAAGATTTGAGACGTGAGATTTGATACTCGAGATTCGAAGTGATATACATTTTTGTATGTGGAGTGACGTACGAATTTGAATTTTCTATAGTTGAGCACTGAACATTGAAACAGTTGTGTACATTTGCATTTTATAATTTTATATTGGGATTTGGGGTATTTTTTGCCATATTGCAAACACAAGTATAATGATATAAAAAGTAGTCATATTATCAATGGGATTTGGTTCTATAGTTTTGATATAGTGTAAAAAGAAAAGCAAACAGGATTTTATTTGTGCAAAGGGTAGAAAAAACGAAAAGTGTGATAATATGTGCAGTCATTTAACATTTAGCACATTGTACAAAAGTATCTAAAATCTACAAATACAAGTACAAAATGCTCCCGAGTATTTAGACTTGAGACGAAATGAAACAGAAAACAGAAAAGAGGAATCCAGCTGAAACTCTTCAGATGCAAAGTTTGAACGGCAAAGTTGCTTAATGGAGAATGCAGACGGTGAAATGACACCATCGCGCCAGAAATAGAACAGGATCGTGTGCGTGTACGGTGTATGGTGTAGGTAAAATATACAAGAGGCAGACAGTCAGACAGATAGATATAAATATACATACAGGTCATATCGAATGTAGAGTGTAGAATAGAAATGAAAGTACGTGTAAATTGTAAATGGGAAGCACAAGGCACAAGGTATAGATAAATGGATAGACGTTCTCTCCCTGTTGTTTGGCTCTCTCCTCTGAAACATTCTCTATTCTCTTTCTCTCTCTGTCTGCCTCACTCACTCACTCACATTTCATTTCATTCGGGCATCATCACCGTCGTCATCATCATTATCAACAACATGCGGAAGGATCGAGGATCGAGGGGAAAAATTTGATCCTTTTACAATGTACAAGGAAGCCGGAAATATCGAATGTTGAGTACAGTGTGTAAAAGCTATAGCTATATTTACCTATTGGAATTGCGGTATTGCTGTTTATATGCAATGGGCAGCGTTTTCCATAATATAATAGTAAAATGTATTGGCTGTCGACTGTGGACCTCACACACTTTTCCATTTGATCCGGCAAATTGATGAATTGACTTTGGACTTTGGACTTTGATGCGTTCCTTCTCTTAACTCTTAACTGCTGAGATAACATCCAAAATTCTAAATTCTAAATTCACTGTCCAATGTCCACTGTCTATTTTCCCTTCCATTGTTTAATGTCAATCTGTCCCATTGAGATCTCGTCTAATTTAAAATGGTTCAGTTCCATTTTGGTCGTCTACATTCTACACTCTACACACTTTTATATTATAGAGAATAGATGTATATCGTTCGGCAATCTAATGAGACTGGGTCATTTGTACAAAACTAAATGAAACTGGGTCTGACATTGATGAATTTAGTGCGTAATTGTGTTTCTGGGGATGAGTCATAGTAAATAGTAATAAATTGAGTTGACCATTGACAATTGGCCATTGATCAGTCTACTTAAAAACGAGTGACTCATTGATTTACGCATCTTGTTTTGTTCTGTATTCTATTCTATTGTATGGTATTGTCTGTAATCTTAAATGTCAAATGTCATCAAGCATCTAGTTATTGTTTTTGAAGAATTAAAAGGCAAAAGTCACTACAGATTGTGTATTGTGTAGGAAATGTGTCTGTTGTTCTTGTTAAATGATGAAAAATATGAAATTGGAACGGACTTTGCATAACGAACAAGTTAGGAGTAACGAGTCTCCTCTCTCGTCATAATTTGACAGGGCGTGTTTTCATGTGATGTTATGTCATGTGTCATGTCACTGAGCGGTGCTGTGCTGTGCGTAATAATAATGTTGATTGTACATTGTAGTGTTTAACAGGGGATGAATTTGTACAATATGTAGTAAAAAGGTGATGTGTGTATCTAGATTCTGTCTATTTGTATTTGTCTTGTAATTACATATTCAGTTTAGTTTGTGCATGTAATTTGCGTACAAAGTACAAAGTAAAAAGCAATACTTATTATCATTCCTGTACCATTCACCATTTCAAATGTATATCAATGAATGAAAGTAGTATATACGTAGGAAATTGGAATATCGTAGAAAAATAGAGACTGCGTGGTCAAAGTGATGGTTTCTGTTTTGTGTGTAGAAAATTTAATAATACATGAGGTGAAGCACATGACAGACAAGAGCTAGAGAGAGGGAAAGGGGAAAAAGGCGAGTTAATTCGAGTGTGTGTTTGGGGCGGAAAAAGTAAATTAGCACGGGAATAAATAATTGAGTGAGTGAGTGAGTGTACAATGAATAATGTATAATTATCTTCCCTCCGCTTTCCTCATTCCACACTCCACACTCCATACACATACGCACATAGAAAAACACATGCATGCACTGTTGACTATGTGTACATTGTACATTGTATAATTGCATAGTGTGTAGAGTGTAGAATGTAGTGTACAAATTACTCTACAGCTGGCTAACTACGTCTCTTTGGATCTTTTTCTGCAGTTTTTTTTGGTAGAAAATTAATTTTGAGGCTTAAAGGATCAAGTAGAAAAGCAAAAATGAGCGCGAGAGGATTACATAGATGAAAGTACTTTGTATTTTGTGTATGAGTAGGGAAAGAGAGGAAGAGAGTGAGAGTGAGAGAGAGGCGATGGGAAAATAAGAAAAAATACTTAATTGTTGTTTCTATATTATAGAAAATATAGAGTATCGAGACAACACAAAATAGAGGTAGAATGTCGTGTGTTGTATGTTGCACGTTGTATGGGATTTGGTATTTGTTGTATCGTGTATGATGTTCAAAAATCCTGTATCCAGTATCCACAACAGTATGTACTGTTTCATAATGTCTACTACTATTTATTTCTATCGTGATGCCTTATTCTGGTTATTGATGTCTCATGTCCCTTTTCCTCGCATCTCTGTCTCTGTCTATGTCTAATTTCTATAGATGTAAAATCGTCCACTGTATTGTATATTGTGTGTTGTGTGTTGTGGATAGTTGATAGTTGATAGTGGACTTTGGCGCTGGTCTGGGAAAGGTTTCATTATACTTTTGGGGAAATGGAGCAAGAAGAGTAAATTGATGGGGAATCGCAGGATTCGTGGACAAAGTGCAACTTATTCACACTCTTTCACATTCACAATTCAAAATCCATAATCTACAATCCACACGCACTCACATCTCCAATTCACAGCATTTCATCCTTCTACATTGATAATGGATGCAGTTTTGACTATTGACTATACACTATACAGATAGTGGAGAAGGGATAGTACATAATATGTGGGAATCATGATGGACGGTGGAGATGAAATTACTTAATTCAGTTTAGTATAGGTTTAAGAAGGAATTATACGCGGCATAATAATGTAGATGAAATCACACATGCAATAGGCAATTATCATGAGTAGATGAAAAACTGAAACGGAAAAGTACAGAAAATATTGACTGAAAATTAAAGTGATGAAAAATCTAACCTTGTTTTTTTTTTAAATTTTAGGATTATTTGTCTACTGTGTGGAGAAGAACGAGACAGAATCCTCAGTGCCGTTTGTATCGGACCCTTCAAGAGCTACTGAAGGATGTCATCGGATTGACCTGAATAATCAAGGTAAATTTTCAAATTTGCAAGTTTTCAAGCCACATGATTCATAATTTGTGTATTTTGTTTTAACAGTAACGAAGAAAATTAGATCATTGATCATTCTGCATTTTTGACTCTGTACTGTAAATATTTTGTAGATTGTAGATTGTAGACTGCAGACTGTAGATGTTTTTATATATTGAAAATTGAAAGTGGAGGGAGAAGGGGAAACGGAAGTGGGATTTAGTTATCATTTGTCATTCGTTCTCTGGAATTGGTTAGTTGATTCAAGAATGTGTAGATTTCAGACCGTGGATAAAGTAATAAAACGGACTAAACGGGTACTGTTTTATCCTGCAGATACTGAAAACTGTACGGAAATGTATAAATAAACTGATGGTAATATAAAAAACAGGGTATTTTTTGGATGGCTAATACTTACTCTTAAGCTTACTCTCCGACAGTTGAAAGTGAAACTAAAGACATTCGTGTATCGTTTACTGTCTACACTCTATACAGTCTACACTATACACAGGACACAGTGGCTTTTCGTGACAATAGAGGGGAAAAGTTGTTAAATAGACGGAAGAGTCGCAAGTCAAAGTCAAAGTTAGAAAAACACTTTGGGACTATAAAACAATCTGAACAAGAACAAGTTTAGATTGGCCATTTGACGTTGCCTTTGCATTGCCGTTGTCCTTGTTGGTGTTGCTGCTGTTGCTGTATTTGAGTTGGTTGAGATTTTGCTTGTTTCTAAAAGGAAGCCTGTCTTTGAAAAACTCGAAACTCTAAAGTCCAAAATAGAAGAGAAGAAGAGGGAGACAAGTATTGAAGTTTTTGCAGGGTACACTTTATTTTTATTGTATGACCGTGTACATTTTGTACACGGTACATAATTTCTGCCTAGAGCCTAAAGTCTAGAGTCTAGAGTCTAGAGCGAGGATACTGTAGGCTGTAAAGAGTGTACAATGTACAAAGTACATGAATGAAACTACTGTATTGTGTATTGTATTTTACGGTAATCCAACAAGAGTTTTCCACTGTTCAGGACAAACGACAAACACGTAAACTTACGATTAACATACCATAGGAAAAGCGGTAGAGCTAAACACTAAATACCCGTCTTTTGAGTTGGAGTTTTGAGATTTGAGATTTGAGCATAGGGCATCCAGTGTATTCTAGATTCTAGACTACATTCAAACTAATACATATTATGTAAGTCGTAAGTTGTATGTACTTAAATGGTGTAGAATGTAAAATGTAGAACCGCAACAGTCAAAGTTTAGTCGAGTAGAAATAAACAAACTGGAGAATTGTTTTCATTCTCTCCCTCTTGTACGTTGTATGTTGTATCATGTCTTATGTAAGAAGTTGTAACTGTGGATGTCGAATGTCGAATGTCAAAAAATGAAATGGGGAATAGAAAATTACATGTAGAATGTACAAGACAAATAAAAAAACATGAAGCATACTGCTTTGAGCTTGTTGTGCATTTGTGTATTTTGCTGTACAATGTACAAGTTACAAGCCTCCGGAAAAATCAAACAAGTAAAACATAAAACATGTATTGACAAGCCCTACAATTATCGAGTATAGAAACGGATTACATGTTTACTGTTTGCTGTTTATGTAAGAGTAAATAGTACAATAAATAGGTAATACATGGGTAAATTGATTGTATTGAAGATAACTGTGGAGAGAAGTCGAAAATGGACTGTTTATTATACTTTTATACTATAGATTCTACAGATTCTAGATTGTTTGATTTTGAAATTTGTATGCTGTTATTACTTTGTTTTTGGTATTTGTTATTTCTTATGTGGTTTTCTCCAAACAAGGATTTGTGATACACAATACATAATACATTTTTGTTATTTACAATAACTACCTGATTTCTCTCCTTGTTTATACTTTATACGTTATGCGATGTATGAAATTATGTACGACTGATCAGTGATCAAAGTAATATAAAATATAAAATGTTTCAAAACCAGAGATTGAATTTGTTTTACTCTGTACTGAAAAAAAAGAGTGAATATTGTTCTGGTTCTACTCGCATTCATAAATAATATTAATATTATATTATAGTTTGTAGAAAGGAGAAATCATATGAAAATGAATCATTTCCAATTTCTGATAAATAAATTATTGTTTTTTTTTTTTAATGTTTGAACAGGTTATACGTTGGTGGCGGCCGCCTTCTGTGTAGTCAGTTTACTCGTGGATGTCTTTGCTACTTTACTAACTGTTTTGGGGTTGAGATGTCGTGACCCAACGAAAAAGTATAAATATTATAGAATCGCTGTCTACGTCATGGCATTGGCACTTGTCACCGTCCTCGTTGCACTTGTCGTGTATCCCGTTTGTTTTGCTCAGATCATGGATAGTTCCAAAAAACCTTTCTGGGAATTCGGCTGGGCATATGGTATGAATAGCTATTTTTACAATTTATAAAGAAATCAATCCAATTATTGCATTGTAATTTATAATTATTTTCAAGTGAAAGTCCAAATAACCGTGTCAAACTGGCAAAAGGCATAGCAAAAGTCGTAATTGTATACCATACAAAAATATGCAGTTTGTACATCTTCAATTATCGAAAGTTTTCAATCAGCTTAAATATGCATGACATTTCAAGTACAATTGAAAAGCATGGGGCAACTAAACATGTCAAAAACCTAGATTAAAAAACAGAAACAGATTTTTTTGCTTATAATTTTGAAGTAATACGGTTCTTTTTCTTTTTTCTAAAATTTTCCAAAATCTATATTACGCAGTTTTTACAAGTCATTGGACTATTTCATCTTGATCTCGTGGAAGTAAAAGTTCGTAGAAATACTAATTGTATGTTTTATCTTGTTATTTTCATGTACATGAATCTAGGAGTAGGATGGGGAGCAAGGTAAAAAAAGCAGCAATTAAAATTAGTTAAATGTGGAAAATAATCATCATTTGTCTTTGTCTTCACACATAATCATTTTTTCTGATCTTGTTTTGTCTTTTTGTTTCCTCTTTTAGTATTTTCCTTTTTGGAGGTGTTATTCTCCTTCTTTGTGACAAGGAAAGTGAAGAAATCTACTACAAGGAAAGGACGATTGTTCAATATGCTGACACGAATAATAAAGTATAACAACTTTATTATGGAGTAGTGTTGTTTTTTTCTGCCGTCAAAAAAATTAAATAAAAAATCAAACCAAACACAAAAGCATCTAGAAACTAATCGTTGTTATCGGAAATCGGCACAGTCATCGGCAACAGCAGCTTTGCTTTGAATCTCTTAATCCCCAATTACCGTAAGAATTTAAGAATCTAACTACTAATTAATGGATGCCAATAATAATAATGAGCATTAAGTTGTTACAGTTTTGTTGTTATTTTAATTATTATTATTATATTCTATCCTTTTGACACATGATCATTGCAACTATTAATTATGTATACAATTATGTATTTATGTACTAAAGTACATAAATACATATATTACGCATCAAGTGTATTTTAAAACTGTGTTAGGCTAATGATTATTATTTGTTGTTGTTATAATTTTTTTTGTTTTGTTTTTGTCACTGACGAGGGCAACTATATACCCAATCCGTTGAACAATGCATGTAAATATTAACTTGTAAAAATGTTATGTTTATTATTTACTAGTTATGATATGTATGTATGTATATGATTAGTATTCTATTCATCAGTTTGTACTTTGTACATAAACATATATTACAGTTTCATTTTAATGAGAGGGCTACTGTATGTATATTATATTATGCATGTTAATGGCTGATATTAAATGTTTGTAATACCTCTAATTTTACGCCTAAACATAAGTAAATTCAAAATAGTCCAAATGGATTATGGATTACAAAAGCAAGAAGCTGAAAAAACTTGCCATATTTCATAATATTATTAATTATTATTTACTATAATATATTCGACAAAACAGGATCTTATCTCACTACGAACTGTTATATTCAGCATTGGTATATAATTTCCTATAATTGTACATGATACAATGAAAATATAGAAAATACACCTACATGAAAATAAATGCAGCAATATAATATCACATTATGATAATTGATAATAGATAATAGTAACTGGCATAACTTTGTCTGTGTCTCTATTGTACAACAAAAGTAAAAAAAGTTAAAATATTCCTTGCCATTTGCAAAACTGCAAAAAAAACATGATTAATCCAATTTTAAATAATAATACGATACACAAGAAACTGCTGAAAATCGCTTATACTTCTTATATTGCCACTCGTTTTGCTAAATATGAAAATGACTTGAATTTACAACTTACCAGCTAATATATTATACTGAATTTGCTATAATCTACAATCTGTAGTCAAATATATATTACACAGCTTCAATTCGCAACTATGTAAATTATTAATGTTAGGATAAAAAGAACAGTTGAGAGAAATATATAATTAATATAAGACGGCGAAAAACAAACACACAAAAGATACGTAACATAATTTTATTGTGCCTTTTTCGAGAAAATGCAAAATGATAAAAATATACTAGATATGTTAAATAAATTATAAATGTTATGGTGTATTAGAAATTATAATATGCAATGTTTTGAATGGATTATAGAGATTATATTATAGCATAAAAAACTAATGATGAAAAGTTATGAATGGTACGTAATTGGAGAAAACTTGCATTTACTGACTATGATATAAAAGTCCTACGTAAATATATGTACACAATATATGTACACAATATTTAAAACTCTTTCAACTGCCACTCTGTTATCTATTTCTAGTAAAATATATTCAGTCGTAGTAGGATTCTATTTAATAATAATAAATGTCTAATGATAGTATTGCATTCGTTAAATCCAGGCGCACTACAAAAATTATCGTAATATGCACAATGCACAGCAACAGTTTTTATTGACTTTCACTTTTTCTCTCTTGGCTCTCCTATAGTAGATACTAGATACAGTAAAAATGTGAGCGTATAGGTCTAGTAAAAATAATATAATAGAATGAAATTTATAGGGACATTAAACCTCGCGATTTACGACATGGCTTTTTAAATGTCTATAAGAATCAATGTTGTATTCATAGATTAGGAAGCTAGTTTAATTGATCATATTATAAGTATTGAGTATTGATATTAAAAAAGTACACGTAACATCACATTACTACAGTTCTTAATTCGTATTCAACGGTCAACGTAAAACTATTAAGACAAATTTTTCTTCAAAAAAAGGGAATCATTTCACTCCAAAGTTCAAATTAATTAATTATTACATGAAACAGGAAAACAAAAAATCTAAACAGATAAAAAAATATATACATAAAACAATCAGTAATTTATTTTACTAAGTATACATATATTTTAAATACGGTTCTACATTGTGCATAGTTATATGTTTAAAAAAATGCTATGTACGTATATTATATTATGGATTATGAAAAAGTGAAAGCTTTCTCTGTATTTTCTACAATTTTTATTCGTTTTTATCCTACTCTGAAAAAACTTGTCACACCATACATGTTATAAAACATACATTATGCATTATATGCATACAAAAAGAAAAAAGGAAACCCAAAAGCAATAACTTTATACATATTATTACATGTTGTGTATCTATATATTATAATAGTATTTAAAAATCATATAGAATAAGGAATATATCCGTCGTATCTTGATAAATCCGTACTTTATGGCTTTTCTATTGCAAAAAAGTAAGAAACAAAAAGTGTTTAAAACCTAAAATAATAATAATTATTATAAAATCATTAAAAAGAGTGTTGGATTGCTATTTAGTATCACTATATGTTATGAATATATTTTGTAGGCATTATTATCATTTTTATCGTGGTTTTTGAATTGTTTGTTGATTGGGGTAATCTGAAAAAAAGAAAGAGAAAGAAAATGGGAAATGTCAGATTTTCTAGTCAAAAGCTAAAAAGGAAATGGGAAAGATGAGACGAGTTTTGTTAAATATTTGTGTTTGATTCATGTTATTTATTACAATAGTTGAAAATGGGTTGTGCATTATTAGTGTGAATGTGAATGTTGAAGTCATTTATAAAGAGAGAGAGAGAGAGAGGGTGAACAAGGAGAAAGGAAATTTTCTTTAGCTTGCCATAAAAATATATTACATATTAATTATAAATACACTATTATAAAATACAAAAAATACATAATATTGTAGATAAAATAAGTCTTTAGGAAAGTTTACTGATTGTACAGTTAATTTAAAAAAAAAGTCTGTAAAGAAATAGTGGAGGGAAAAGTGTGGGTGTAAAAAAAGAAAAGCCATGTACTTTATTATTTATTTATTAACGAGTACTTTTAACTAATTTGCTTTTGTCCATTTATTGAGAATGTCATTTCAGAATGTCAAGCAAAAGCATGCAAACGAAAAAAGTTAGTATACTATAAAAACTATTATGATGATTATTATTGAGTCTCCTTTCAACTTTTACCATCACCACATTTTTTTACCCTTTTACGGTTTGTTATAAATATTAAATATGATATAATAATGTATAACTACAAAAAATATTCTTTCTTATAAAATGTTCTCTCTGAGTATACTACTTTAATTAATGTGAATTACGCATTTAAGTACATGTGTTTTCTTTAGAGGTCATATTCTAATGTCTAATTCACTCTAATACATTAATTATATATATTATGATCAATGTAAGATAATCTATTACGTTTATGTTTAATTGTACTTGTAATTTGTCAGAACGTGTTATTATTATTGTTATTATTAGAGTTATTTGCAATTTGCAATGTAAAAATATATAATGAATATAATATATGGATATTTTCTTTGAAGTATGTAATTTAATAATATACATATATTTAATATTTAACTCATTAGTTGTTAATTATTATACGTGTAGATGAATATTTAGTTTATTTACAACGAGAGGATTTTGTTCGTCTTAAGTACATGTATACATAAAATACACACAGACTACAGACAAATGTACATATTATTATGATATCATGTCACTTGGTGCTTTAATTAAAAAATAATTTAATTTTAATGGTGTATTTGCGTCATATATTATGACATGATATATATTATGAAACTACATGATATATGTATGTATCCGTTCACTATTTACTATTCACTATAAATACAAACACGCACTTATAAACAGTCAAACAGTCAATAGTAATTATTTGTTATTTGTTTTTCCTAATAATTTCTAATTTCTACATCGTACAACACAATAACAATACTAATAATAACACAAACACAAACAAATAATATTATTATTATTATCTAGTATGTAGTAGATGATTATGAAAAATTATAGGTAAACTCTATTATGAATTATCTCACTAACTGTAATTAACAAATCCTGTACTTTGTACTCTAATCTCTTTTCTCCATGTATACTTCATGCTGCACACATGTACAATGTACAATGTACAGTGAACATTGTACATTGTACACACACAATCTGCAACCAAAATCATTCGCATTTATGATTATGATTAAGCTAACTACACAATATAAAATGTATTTAATAAATATCTCATTATAAAGCGTATCTTACATCCTACATCATATTTCAGGTTATTAACTTTTACATATACATAAAATATATGCACACTATATCTATCTGTATTCTATTCAATAATGTACAGTACATTGGAAATTGGAAACAGGCACAAAATGACTGTCAAAAAACCGTCACTACACTAAAAATCCCTTACTGTTATAAATAGTCTTCTTATAATGATTATTATTTACCACATGTATAATTTTTAATAATGAAATATTATATTATATGGAAAAGAAAGCAGTTTGGATTAAATTCAAAAAAGGAAATGAATTCTGAATTCTGTACTCTGTATAAAAAGGGCAAAAGATTGTATAGAATTAATAATTATGTTATAATGATCAAATATTATATTATTGTATGTTATGAAAAAATGGACTATTCAAAAATAAATTTGAGAAATTGAAAAATAACAGAGAAAAATTGTGCTTCTACTGCATTTTATTCTCGTACGAGAGGCAAAAGACTAAACGTACTGCAAAAATATTACAAAATCTAGAATTTATATGATAGTAATTTTTGTGCATTTCAAATTCAAAGATGTAGGACAATGAAAATGCAATGGTTAAAAAGCATCAAATTCTAAGAATGAGGTTGGAGGTTTCTATAAAACCTCCACTCAAATGTATTTTACAGTATATTGGCTTAATGATGGCTGAAATAAGTAATGGCTGATTTTGACACCTTTATCTTTAATCTATAATAACTTTACTCTTTGTCCTAAATTCTGAATTCTGAACATGGAACAAAAGACGTCAAATGAAATGGAGAAAGTCATTAGTATCGATGAGATTTCTATTTTCTATAGCTTTCATTACTTTCACTTCATTTCTCAAATTCTGTAGAAAATATAGAGAGTCGAATCTTGGATCTTTTAGTTCATCCTGTCACATTTGGCCATGTCGTTTGATCGGATCGAGTTGAGTAGAGACTGAAAACACATGATAATTTGATATTATTTCACGCTGATGTGATTAAAAATAATTAAATGTGTAGTTCAATGTTCATCTAGAATCTAGATAATTAGACTTGATTGTATATTTTGTGATATTAAACTCTTCACTTT
This sequence comes from Sminthurinus aureus, assembly GCA_034698265.1. NCBI lineage: Eukaryota > Metazoa > Arthropoda > Collembola > Symphypleona > Katiannidae > Sminthurinus > Sminthurinus aureus. Next base: position 50,366 of record JAQGBH010000181.1, read on the forward strand.
TATTTATTTATATTTATCGCTACATTTACAGATTTGACATGATTATGTATGTTGTATGTATAACATTTCCAAGTTTTATATTATGATATTTTATAGGTATTTAGTACATTTTATATCACATGTATAGACAGCACCATAATTTTGAATTTTAGGAGACGTTTTAAAATAAATAGTGAATAATGATTACATAAATGTAGAACGCTTTCCTTTTGACTTCTGACTTCTCACGGATCTATCTATAATATTATAGTAATTGTCAGTACATGGACAAGTATCTAGATTCTAGATTCTAGTTTTTTGGTCATTATTCAAAAACATACTGTAATAATTTCACTTTCATGGTAAATCATAATTTTGAATTCACAGGTAAGTTTTCAACACTCATTTTTTTCTTAATTATTTGCCTAACATACATTTCTACATTCTATTCGTGTAACACATTGTAGGCTGCAACCAGCTCATGATAATATTAGTTTTTCATCACAATAATAATATTTTGCATACTATATTTTAAAATGCATTCTTGCTCAGCATTGGCATTCCTCTTTGTTTACATTTATTTACAATTTACAATTATGCGTATGAATATTATACATTACATTTGCCAGCAGTAGTAATAATAATTATTATTATAACACTTTCAACATTTAGCTTTTAATTTCCAATAGTATCTCTCTTGTCTTGTGGAAAATAATAACCAACAAAAGTACTGAAATTACGATAGAAATATTGATGATTAAATATGTACGTTCCTTGTTCATCCGTACAGAGTACAGTTGTTCGTTGTCTTTGTTTTTGTGTTCGTTGTTCGTTGTGGTGTTGTAAAATGTAAAACATGACTTTTACTTGCTATTTATTTACATGGATGAATATTGATGAATATATCACTTGAAGACATGACACAACACAACACAACCCACAAAACAATGATTTTATCATTTTACCCTTTTCAGTTTTTATTCCCCCGATTCGGAGCTTCGAGAAAGGACGTTGGAGATTTTTTGGGAGATGCCTGATTTGGTTGTGGACTTCGACTTCGACCGCGTCCGAATGGATTTGGACTCACAGGACGAAGAGTTCCGTCGCTGTTGCTTCCTTCAGGAGAAAGTTCTTTCCCTTGATTCCCCTTGTTCCCTTTGACCAAAGTTGTCTCCCAGTTTCGAAATCTGTTTTCATGTTTCAAGTGTTTAGTGTCCGAGTCCCAGGAGAGTAAAGAGTAAAACAGCAGAACGGATTTAGAATTTGGAATACGCATGAAAAAAAAAACAAATCAAAAACAGATCAAAATTACATCATGGCTATCTAAATTCTAAATTCTTCTGTGCATAAAACAAAAAACCTCATTCTACTTTTTCTTTTGTGCTCAAATATATTTGTATTGGAACTGAAAGCTGGAGACTGGAGAACCTGTGTTCTCGTCACGTATCTACAATTTACCACCCAAAATTCACACACGTGATTACGGAACATGACAATGCGTTGTGCATTTGAGCGAGTCGAGGTGCAAGGTGCGAGTGGAAATTGGAAATACTTAGCTCTGAGCTGATAAATTTAGCCGCTAACCACCAACGAAATAGGAAATAGAAAATGGGGTAGTGGAACTCTCTGCTCTCCCAAAAATATTGTACTTCCGTTAAAAAGATTTGAAAATACAAAGTACAAAGCACGCGTAAAATGTACAATTTAGAATTTAGAATAGAATGTACACAAAAATTTATGTATGGTTGAGGGTTGAGTCAGATGTCAATTTTCAGTAGTTTATTAGATGTTCATTTTCAAAATCCAATTATTTTATCTGTATTCTGAATCCGAATTCGGAATATAATACCACAGAGTCGGATTCGTAGGTATTCAGAATTCAGAAATTTAAGGGAAAGTAGAAAAGAGAGAAGAGGTCATTGTGGGTCATGAGACTAGAGACTAGAGACTAGAAACTAGAGAATCCAAAATCTATGTTTGAACTCTGTTATAATAATAATTTATATTGAACGTTGTCTACTTTCTGCTTCTACTTTCTACCTCCGTCGCCCATTGTACATTACACATTTAACCTTCTTGGGTAGCCATTCTGTGGTTGAGATTTACGTTTTACGTTTCCAAACTCGGTGTAAAGTCTTGATTCATTCGTATTTCGTATTCGCATTCGTTCTCGGATTCGGGTTCAAAACGTACTGGAACTACTGGAAGGAAATAGATGAGGAAGGAAGATAAAGAAGAATAATAGAGGACGGGGAGAGAAGGAGAAATAATAATAATAATGGGAAGCTGTAGAGAAAGGAAAAGGGAAAAGGAATGAGAGAGAATGGGAATTGAGATTTGAGTGCCAAAAGCGGGTAACAACCGAACACCCCGATAACTGACAAGTGTAGAGTGTAGAGTGTGCAGTGCAAACGATACAGGATACATGTATCAAGGTATCAACAGAGAGTGGAAGAATGTGCTATAAAATGAACCGAGTGTGAATTGTGAATACATAACGCTCTATTATTGTATTATACTTTATACTTCAATCCACGAAGATACATTTCTGGTATTTGATATCTGATCACAATACATTTCCAGTGAGAACTAAACTCCGAGCTTCGAGCTTTGAGCTACTTATACAATAAAACTGAGAATTGAGAACGGACTAGCTTTTTCAGAGCAGGGTTAAAGCTTAAAGCTATATTAAAGATATATTACGTTATACAGTTATCAGTTATTATCTGCATTCTTTATTGTGCACTGTAGATGGTAGATTGTGGATTTTACATACCTGAACGGAACTTCATTATCCACCACTTCCTGAAGCATGAATGCTAATGGCCACGAGATCCACGAACCTCTGATTTTAACAAGAAACAGGAAAAAAATCAAATCATAATAATGATGATATCAAATATCAAAACTCCAAACGCATCACCATTATTATTATTATTGAAAGAAGAGCTGCTACTCAGTTTTGATTTATTGTCCACACTTTTTGAGTTTTGACCTATCGATTAAACCACCAACTAACAAGAATCAAGAATCAAGACAAGTTCTAGATTCTAGAACCTAGATTCTCATTATGTTTGTGTAATAAGTGTATTTTCTCCAGATTTTATAACAATTTTCAGTCAGTTCCTTCATCCTTCATTGCTCATTTTATTTTTTCCATTTTCCCTCTGAATTCTGGATTCAGGTCAAACACGTTTCATTTGACATTCGACGATTCGACCGACTTAGTTGAGTTTTAGATATGCATTTATACTTTTTTGTGATAGTGAAATCAGGAAAATCAAAGTGTTGATGATGAGCTGTTCCAAATTCCAAATTCAAACCTCTTAATGATTTTTCTCCTTTGATTTCTTCCGTTATTTTGCTTCACTTTTCCTTTCAATTTTAATGAACAATGAACACATTAAAGAAAATGGGAATGTTTTTTTTACATACATCGGACTTGGGTTTTGTGATGGTGCTTTACTGGAGTAACCCACAATTTGATCATCATAATCTGGTTCTGGTGAAGACTCTTGTTGGAGTTGGTGTTGATGATGTGGATTTGTTCCTTTTATAGCTGGATAACCATGACGAGCCTTGTTGACGATCTTTGGATTGTAGATTTTCGGATCGCTCACCTGCACAGGTACAAAAAAAATAAGCAAGGTAAAATTTGTATTGGGATTTGAAAACTTAGAATGATACGTAATGAATTATATTGAAATGATGAATGATTTTCTCACCATTCTGACAAAGAAGGATCGTTTGTATTTCAAATCTGCTTTTTGCTTCTCCTCCAGCTCCGCAACCTTTTCCTGGGATTCGTCTTCTTCAATTTCCTTTTCTTTTTTCTCTTGCTATCAATTTTATAGGATTTTATACAAAAATTGAAAATTCAGTAGTTTTCCATTCTACATTGTACTTCAGATTTCAAATTACTTCAAAATTCTACTACATGCATTTTTTTGTATTTTAGACAAGATTTAAAAATTTGTGGAATATGCTTCAGTGCTTCAGCCAACAGTACGTTGATTCGATGAAAATTGAAAAAAAATAGTAAATGATACTCGATGCACAATGGATGAACATGCAAAACAAAGTTAATATTTGAATAAGCAACAAATAAAAAAACAAATAAAACTCTTTCCTTTTGATTTTTGATTCAAAAGATATTCACTCGATTGATTATTATTGAAGGCACTTTTTAATGTAACATTATGTAAATCATATTTTATCAGTAATAATTCATAATTCATGCGCAACACTTTAATTCACATGCGTAATTGAATTGTAGGGAAGTTGATGGATGAAAGGCAATGAAAATGACGGAGCACCAAGACAAACCAAGGATTGAGGAAAATGGAACATGAAAGGATATCTTGAAAGTTGGAAAGGGAGTTGAGAGCAGGATTATTTCTTCTTTGGCTTTACATTGCCATAAGCCTGTGCAAAAGGAGAAAGGAGGTAGGAAATGGGTGAGGAAAATTAATAAAACATGCTTAAAAAATAATAGTAAACAAAAAACAAAAATAGTATGTGCAAGAAATAAACAAAAAAATGAAGTAAATAAAGAAACAGAAAAATTCATAATAATAACAATAAATGAATATTGATTATTTCAAAAACAAAAATAAAAATGAATCAAATTATTTTTGATCTATTGATTTTCCCCCCTGATCTTGACTTTGATCATTAACAATATTCTTATTCTCATGTGAGGTTTCTTCCTCACAAACACCGTCCAACTGAGACATTGGTGCAGTTGGGAAGAGACTTCCACTTCTACTTCGAGGCTCCGGTACAAAATAATCGTCGACAAAGCCAGAGACGGGGAAGAGAGAACCTCTTCGACTTTGAGGTAAAATGTCACCTTCATCAGTCAGGTCGACTGAAGTGCGCCCGATAATCTCAGTGATAATCGAAGTTTGTCTCGCTAGTGTATTTCGACGTTTATTCTGTGACAGTTCATTGAACAGAGCTTCCGCCTCTTTACTTGGTCGACGATTATTGTCAGCGGGTATTGCTGTCGGTGAAAGTGGACCTACCTGAGATTCATCATCTTTGTAGAGCTTGAGCACATCCGCTGCGTACTCCTTGATCACGTTCCATGCGTACTCTGAAATTTCATAATAATAATTTTAAAAAATATATATTTTCATCATATTTTTGTTTTCATTTTTTTGCATAATAATTATTAAAAAAAATAATAATTTTTCCTGTGCTTACGCATATCCGCTTCATTTGCTTGTTCCTTACAAACGCAAAATCGTATGACATATTTGTCATTGAGCGATGCTGGAACCATGTGCAATTTTCCTGAGGCATTGATCATCGAAAGCAACTTTTGATTCAAACCGTTTGATCCTATATAATAATTTTTTCATTTAGAATTTATTATTTTTTATTTTTTATCATTACTACAAGCTAAAAACAAAGTAATTCTACGGCAAATAATAACTAATATTCATTTATCGTTTATATACAAACCTTTCATGCGGAAACAGACCAAACCCATCTGTAAATTAAAAATGAGCAAAAAATTATTATTATCATGATTATTCAAAATGATAAAATCGCTAGTTTTTTAGTAAAATAGGACATGTTCTCTAAACGCAATACAAAAAAGCCAACGAAAAGTAGGAATAACCAACAATTTTGTTTCTATTTTGTTTTTTTCCCCATTTTTTTGGTCTGATCTGGGGAGAAAATTGATTTTTTATAGTTATTTATCTAAACTCTAAGCTCTAAACATTGGCATTGGAGAAATGCCATGTCATGATTAGACGTCGCGTGAGCCTTTTCTTGTGATGAGAAAAAGTAGAAAGAAAGTAGATAGACTAAATAGATACAAACATCATTCATTTATGATTTATACGCATGTAAAAGGAATACGATGGAGATGAGAGATGAGCAATGAGCAAATCAGAACCCAGAACCAGAAAGCGAGTGAAAAAGTCATAAAATGTCTACCCGAATCGGAAATTGAACCGGGCCATTTTTTTCAAATCATTTCAAAAGTGTTACATTTTGTTTGTCAATTTGATATTCGATTCCAAGTTCGAACAGGAAAAAATGACGGGATTCTGGTTTCTCCTTTCAATTTTTCCTCGATAATATTTTTATTTTTCTATTGTATTACTGAAATTTTATCCGAAACGGAACCGGGGAAAAGGAGACAGCGGAGGAGAAAGTAGATGGATAAATAAGCTAACCTAGAAACTAGACTACGGAGGAAAGAAAAGCTTCGTGTTCAGTGTTATATGATATAGAAATTGGATATTGGATAAAACCCACGATCCGAATTCCGACCTGACGATGAAAAAGTAGCAATGCTGGTTTTGCTCTTTATCTTTGTGTAATTGAAACCTCTTGAATCTCAACTTGAGATATGAGAAAATCTCAAGTCTCAAATCTCAAGTGCACTTCAACTCACATCTCATTCCACCCACCAAACTACGAACAAGGAACAAGGAACTACGGCCAATACCAATCCAACACTAATATGACACAAACACCATAAAAACTATTTTTGCTCTTCTATTTTATCCATCCTTTTCCATTTTTCATTTCAAAACTCAAAACTGTGTAGGTTTTAAGATCTTTAAAAGTAATATTTTTAATTTTTAATAAAAAAAAATCAAACCTAAATAATATTTCAAATATTTTTGAATTTTGAACCATATTTAATATGAAAAACTCGTAATTCTGGTTCTTGATTTTTGAAATTTCTGCTTCTGCTTCAATTGTAAATGTAACTTGTGAGAGTTGTGAGTCCGGGAGAAAGTGAGAAGAGAAAAAATAAAAGATAAAAAAATGGGAGAGGATAAAATAATAAAAGAAAAAAAAAGTACTCAAAGTGGCGAGATGTGAGATTGAGAATTGAGAGACGTGAAGTCGGATTCGGGATTCGGGAGAAATGAAAAGAGAATTTTGTGGGGTTAGTTTTTCTTTTTCTTTTCCCTTTTCCGTTTTCTCGTAGCTTCTCTGTGAGCTCGTGGTTCATGTAAAAGTGGGGAGTGGGGAATGTTGAAGAATTGACATAACTATTTGTGGCTGTTGTCAATGACGTGACTTGAGTTGTGCTGGTAGTGACAACTGGATTCATTCTGTATTGATTTATGATCGCTCTCCATTCTCAATTCTCAATATACTCAATACTCAATACAATTCTCTTCTTTTCTCTCTGCTTTTCAAACTTATTCCTTTAGAATCCAAAATCTGGAATCTAAAATCTAGACTTTCTACACTCTATTATTTCTAAAGGTATCTTTCTATCTACATTTGATTTTTGATTTCTTGTTAGAATTGGCTGAGATTTTGGATTTGGATTTCTATTCTTCTAAACTGTAAATGGTAAATGGAGTCTTAAAGATTAAATGTATGAAGTAATACTTCAGAAGTATCAAGAAGTTTTCACAGCTCCTAATTTATCATTTATCGATCATAATTTACAAGTCATAATAGCTTTTGTATTTTGTTCTTTGTTCATGATTTAATTTTGTCTAATGCTACACGATACGCAAAACACGAACTACGTTCATATATCTTTCTTTTGTCTTTGACACTCGAGTCTCGAGTTTAGGATCATGAATAAAGGTTTCCTTATCCGACGTTTGTACTTTGTGCATGAAAATACTTGCTTCTATGCTAATGATTAATGATTAATAGCTAATCACTAATCACTAATCATAATAAATATTAAGACCTCGTCCATTTTGAATTAGATGTAGAGTTTAAAATTATTATTATTACTATTTTTGTCATGTTTTATGTTTTATAATTTTACCTGGACTTTGTTCATGACTTCAAAACGATCATCTTTGCGGCAGAATTGCTCAAAAATCTTGGCGAGTCGACAGTGCTCTCGAATATATTTTCTCAGCCCTTCCACACCGTACATTCGGATAACAAACCACAGTTTCAAACTACGGAATCGTCGACTCAGTGGCACACCCCAATGCTACAAATTAAACATTATAAATAGAATTTTATTGTCATTTACAAGCTTTTTTGAAAACCACTTTTGTCAATCATTTAACATTTTAGTAATGCTCCAGATTCTCGATTCTAGATTCATTCAGGCTTTTTCTGCAATTAGTAATTAGCTTAGTGCAGTTCTTTCTCTCATATTTGAAAAAATCAAAAAATCTATGACTCTTTTAAAAGCTGCAGAAAAATAAGCAAAAAGTTGTCTTGTTATCTTTTCTCTTTTCTTGTATCTACTCTAAAACACATAAAACATAGCTTTAAGCTTTATACTTTATACATGGACTGAAATTGAAAATTGAAACTGAAGCTGAAATTGATTCTTCCTGGAGTAAGGTATCATTTTGACTTACGACTTGTGTAAAATATGAAATGAACGGAATAGAAAGTGAAATGTTGAATGTTGAGGAATTCGAGCATGAGGGTGAATTGGGAATAAATCAAAAACCCATTTGGGTAAATATCTTTCACGGCTTTACTACTTTTCTCCTATGTATAAAAGACACAAGTCAGCCTACTTTCCCCATTTCCCGTTTCCCTACTCCTACTGCCATCTCTGCACAATCATTTACACTACAGAATCCGAGTTCCGAATTGGAAGCTGAGAAAATTTTACATAGAAATGCAATATGACATTTACCCGATAGTCAATGCTTTTTTGATCAAAGTTGTGTTTCAAATACAGTGGATCCACCGTCAGGGCTTGAGTCAGTTTGAAACGGTCTTTGACCCTGTAATAAAAAATAAATAATGAAAATTAAATCCACCATTGAGACATAAAATTTAAAATTCCATCACAGTATTTGAGATTCGAGTCAATAGTACAAAATACAAAATGACCATTGAAAATTGAAAATTATCATATCTGTGAGATGTGGCACAAATCAAAAATCAGGGATCAAGTGTGGAGTAATGGATTAAAAGCCAATATGAACTCACCACATGCACGAGCAATCAAAATTGACCAACATCCATTTGTTCGTATTCGTATTGAGTGAACTCGCTTTCTGTAATTTTCATTTTCATTTTTTATTAATCAACAAACACCAGCAGAACGCCATTTTACATTTCAAATTGTACACTTGATCATCATAATTCATAATTGACTTTTTTTACCTCAATTCCTTCAAACATGTGACGGAATTCGGGACAAATCATGGCACTACCCGCATAGGCTTTAAAGGAAACAGTCAAAATTCAAAATTAATATAGTCAATTCCTACTCATTTTAAATGTATACACATTCAGTATTCAGTCAGGTAATTTCAATTTGTATGTGGTTTTTCATCTCATGATTAAAACACCGTCGTACCTGCATCAACATGAAGCCACGCATCATATTCTTCACAAATGGGTCCAATTTCTTTGATGTTATCCACCGAGCAGCAGGAAGTGGTGCCGACAGTTAGAGAGACATAAAATGGAAGTAGTCCGTTTTTTTTGTCCTCTTCCATCGCCTGCAATTAAAAATTGCAATCATCATGTGAATTGTGAATATATTTTAGATTTTAGCTTTTGGAACTTTCCGGGAAAGTTTCCGAGCAACGCTACAATGTTGAGACTGGAATTATGACTTTGTAGTTCCATTACCTTGCGAAGGGTGGCGCCGCGGAGGCTGAAATTTTCATCGGGTTCCAGGATTCGGAGTTTGACAAAGGAGATCATGGCTCCTTTTTCCAGACAAGAATGAGCTTCCTTGGAACAGTAAGCCATGAGTTTGGACAGAAGGAAACCTTCTTCCTCATTCGGATACTGAATTTTTAACTTTTTAATTGCTTGAGCTCGGGCTGCCAGCAGCGAAACCAGAACGCACTCACTTGCACTCGTCTACGTTTCATTGGTCATTTTTTATCAAATTCAAAAATCAAAATCAACATCAAAACAACTTTCACTTGTAAATACAAATTTTAAATTTTAATATTTCATATAACTTGAATTTAAATTTAAATTTCAAAACATGTTTCATACCTGTATCACTCCGCCTCCTTTACCGTTTTCATTCATTGCAAGAAATTCTGGAGGCAGTCCCATCATTTGCCCTGAAATTATTGGCAATAATTGAATTGTGAATTGGTAACCACAATGGCTAAAAAATTACAACAGCTCTTTATCTTTAATTTTTGCCCCTTACCAAACCAATCGAGAACCTGGAAAAAAACAAGAGCAGCAAAACTTTAGTAAAATGCAAAAACTCAAAAGACCCAAGTTTTAAATATTCTAGCCACGAATATTAAAATTTAATATTTACTCACAATAGTTTCAAGCTCAGTACAAGCTGGTCCAGCAGCCTAGTTCAAGTAAAAAGTCAATAGTTTTATCTTTTATCTTTCATCACATGAAAAATCTCTAACCATAATAATAATAAAAATGGTTATTATTTATTATTTATTATTTTTACCCATGAAAATCCAATGCATCCGATAGCATCTCCGAGTATATCTGCGAGAATTGAAGGATACGAATTTCCTGAAGGAAAGTAGGCGTGAAATCGAGGGTGAGACCAGTGCGTCATCTAATAGAGTCAACACACATTTCATTTCATTACAAATTACAATGCATTATGATTGCGAGTTTTGAGTTTTGTCAATACTCAATACACAAATCGAGTGCATAAACAACTAAATGTGAACAGTGAAAAATGCCTCACAGTTTGTCTTTGCACATGTCGTCATCAATCATCATGATTCTTTCACGTTTGTTTCCGTGTGTCGTAATAATAATGAAAATGCTCTCACTTACCCCAATCATAATTTTGTCTTCAACGTCTTTCATGATTTGATCCCATGATTCGGGATTTTCAGGAGCCTGGAAAAAAAGAGTGGAGTAAATTTACATGTTACATTGTCTTAAATTTGGAATTCATTTTGAATTTTGAATCTGTAGTTGTAGTTGTTAATAAAATATAAAATGTAAAACATGGATGAATAGTTATGAAAACATAAAAGTGTTTACTTCTAGTGGAATCAATTCCTTGAGATATCCCGGTTCAATATTTGGTGTCACTCGTCGTTTTTCTATGGTTTCCAAGTAGTTGGACACGTAGTCAATCAGCTCTCTGCCTCTCTTTCGAAATTCAGTCGAGTCCATTTTGTTTCTGTTATATTTCTGTTGTTAGTGTGTGTGTGGTGTGTCCTGAGTAGTTTTCTTCCTTCTACTTCCTTCCGCCTTCAGCCTTCACTTTTCCTCGGATTTATTTGCAAGCAACTGCCTACAAAGGAAAGGAATGGAAAATTACATTTTACTAAAATACAACTTGAAACAAAATATTATTAAAATGTTCTTTGTCTTTGACGTTCTACTATACAAATTTTGTAAATAGTACGTAATAATATTATGAGTTTGTATTCATCGTCAATTGTAAAACCATGAGCAATAACTAATAATTCATCTTTGCAAGTTGGGACTAAAATATTACAGTCAAGGATCCTTTGAAAACAGTCATTATTTCAGCTATAAATTTAAACATTTCGAAGCCCGGATCCAAAATCCTAAATCCGCAAGTTGTATTCTTTACAACTTGCAACCGAAACTAAAAGTTAAAATTTTACGCACTTTCAACTTCTCACTTGTCACTTTTTTTGTACATTTTCATTGGAATTATTGAAAGCAAAGCGGAAGTAGAAGAACACGAAGAGTGGAGTGGGAGGAAAGAAGGCCACTTCTCACTTCTAAAATCACAATATACTGCAGTAAAATTAAATAAGCAATGACACTTTTACTCATCCAAAATTGTATTACATTTTATACAACTTTTTCTATAGAAACAGAAAAAGGCCTTAAATTTCAGGTTTTTTTCCGCTCAACTCGAGACTCTAGACTCTCGCTGCTTTCTGTGTCAGGTTGAGAAAATACGGAATGCGGAATACGAAAGCCAATCATAATAATAATAATTTGTTGTAAATAATTGTTAGTATAATAGCTGACAAAACCAAGTATTGTGACGAATGAATTAGTGCGTAGCAAATGAAAATTACTACCTGTTCTCTCCTGTTCTGTGTACTTTGTAGGAAGGGCGTAAACAGTAAAATACGTTTGTTGATCTTTTAGAATGCCTCAGAAATAACAGGTTAATAAAATCAAATAAATAAATAAATGCACAATCCAGAATCCCTTACTCTTTTTTTGCAGAAAACTGGAGCTTTCATGGATAGTTCCCTATTAAATGCATGACGCCTGCAACTTGTAAGTTAATTCGTAGTTAGTTGGTTTAAGACAGCAACAAGTGAAAATGAATCGGGCATGAAAAATGAAAAATGAAGGGAAGCGGAAGGAAACTCAAGTATTAAATAAAATATATTGCGGACATATTTATTATTTTTCTTGGAATCCAAGTGTTTTGTTTCCTGAGGGCGTCATACTAAAATCTAAAATGCATAGCTGATATCAAATATAAACACACTTGAATTTTGAGTTTCTTTGACTTGACTCTAAATTCTAAATTCTACATGTACTCTTAAAACTAAAATAAAGTGCTAAAAACAATAGGAGTTTTACTTCAAGTTTTTTTGCTCTATTTTTACATTGTTTTTCCTCTTAATTCATTTCCGAATGTTTAACGGCTCAATGTCAACTTGACTAAAATGTCGCAATTCACGAAACGTGCTCTCATATTCCATGTACTAAATGTTAAATATCCTCTTATTTTTCCTCAAGAAATCCAAAAATTGGGAGACGGGGAAGTTTACAATGTTTTTCTTGCTATTCCTTGTGGTTTGTGGTTGTCTTCTCCCATTCTCCATCCGATCACAAAAACCAAATACCATCTTCCGTTATTCCTCATGTACCGTTCACCATTCAATACGTTGAATATGATATTCCTGTGGTTCAAATTTTGTTGCATGCACCAAAATTTCGTTCAAAACCTTTTCATTTGCCATTTTTTTGTACTTGACCTACTTTTAATTGCTCGCGTAATTTAAAAGTAGAATTATGAACCATGAACAGTAAAAAGTATAAATTATACAAAGGATTTAAATAACAAGTACACGCACTTGTGCGATTTTCAGGAATCGTCAAACTTTTAATGCTGCTCGACTTTTGTAGACATTTCAAAACGGCGTCGAACAGAAGAATTAGCAGAATTATAACAAAAATCGATGTTCATTTTTTTAGAAATTTCAAGCGGCGTCCAACTTGACCAGAATTTTAAGGAAAATCGACATTCAATTTTGTAGAAATTTCAAAGGGCGTTGAAGTCAAGCAGAATTTTCACAAAAATCTAGGTTCAATTTTGTAGAAATTTCAAAGGGCGTTGAAGTCAAGCAGAATTTTCACAAAAATCGAGGTTCAATTTTGTAGAAATTTCAAACGGCGTCAAAGTTGCACAATTAAAAAAAACTCGTACATGTGAGGGGAAGGGGGAAGAATACAACAATTGCATTCCAACAATTTTTGGAAAGTTATAAAAACTTGTCAAAAAACTTGTGGTAGACAACTACAGCTGCATAAACTGTCCACATTTGGATTTCTTATTTACTTGTTGTTCTCCTCATATTGAGATTTCTACTTTCTGCTGATCAATACGAGTTGGGCAAAATGACAAAAGATGAAGTGATTGCTTTGGTTTGCTGGAGACGGGGATGAACAATACACGGAAATACAACTACAAATACAACTACAGATGCAAACACGGTCACGGTTCTCGACCTTTGTGGATAGATACAGATACTTATATATATCCTCAGTTCCGGGCTCCGAACTCTGAACCATCTTTCATACTCCCTTGTATTTGGTTTTTGGTGTTTTAATATTTCGTAGGTATGTGACCCACTCTTCTTTTGTACAATTTATTTACATACATATTGCACAAAGTTTATATGTAGGTTATACCTCATTGTACAAAGGAAATAAGAAGATATTACCAAGATATTTTTGGTCGGATTTCGAATCTCGAGTCTCGAGTCTCAGATCTCATTCCATTAGCCACCAAACAACCAACAACTAACAATGCTAAATTACAAATGCCCATGCTAACTGCTAAATTGTCAAGAAGGCTGAGAAATTCAATATTCAATATAAACGGGTAGAGAGCATCACATATACAATATACAATATACAGTACAATATTATGTCATTCCATTTATTTCTTATCTTATTTAGTTGAGTTTCCGCTTGCGGCAAAACTTGGAAAATACAAAATGTAAAATATAAACATCATGTTAATTCTCATAATAATCATAACTTGAGCCTTGTGTCTTGTGACTTGTGCCAGGATCAACATTTATATTTCTATTTTGTTGGTCCTTTCTCCTTTGTCTTGCATAGAGCATAATGCATAACTTTTAGTCTGTGTACAGTGTACATACACATGATATAAAATGGAGTATCTGTAGAATTTATTTTTATAATGCCAACTTCCCATTCATATCCCATATCCCATATAATATATAATATTTCTATATTAATATTAATAATAACTACACCGTTACAGAAGAAGAAGAGGAAGAAGAAGAAGAGAAGAATGAATGTGTGTGTGGATGAATTGTGGATGAAATTTTCATTAGTGAAGGAAATGAAATGAGAGGACGTGTTGGCATTTCGGACAAGATAGCTCAATTCCATTCCATTCTATTCCATTACCCCTTTGCTCTGCTCTATTTTCTCCTGGTTCTATGGTAAATTTTCTGGATATTCTACTTTCCAGTTTCTTCCTTCTCCTTGTCATCCGCACCTTTCCATTCCATACAAAACCATCTGGTATTCAACATCCAGCATCCAGCATTTAACAGAATAAACGGAGAATGGAGAATGGAGAATGGAGAATGGGGAAAATCCTACGCTCTACATTCTACATTCTACATACACATGTATAACAGTACACTTGACTACACTTTCCCCCACTTTTTTCTCCCTCGTCTCTCATCCCAAATGTACAATGTACAGCATACACAACAGACAACTTGTTCATATCCAAAAAGAGGAGAGAGAGATCAAATCGAGAACGGAGAGTCAAGTGAGTGAAAGCGTCAAGACACTTGAGTTCAATTGTGCATGAGTTTTCCAGTCTGGAGTATAGACGTATAGAAGTATGGTACAAGTAGAAATAGAAATGAATTCCTGACTTCTGATTCTGACGCTTTTCATTTTCTCATACACAGAGCCACAAGTCATTTGACTCTTACGTTATCCATATTTGATATCCAGTAGTCGTGATATAAAAGTGGATCCTAATTGTGACAACGGGGGATTTCATGTTGTTCAAAACACCATTTTAAACAGAGACATGGAAAATGGAAAATGGAAAATGGAAAGAGTACAAGATGGTCTTTGAATATTTCGTATGACAGATGATGAGCGAAAATTGGAGCATCTGAAATCTGGAATCTAGAATCTAAATGTGCTTCATATACTCTAATTAATTTTTATATGGTTTACAGATATTTTTTATCCATCTCAATTTCCTTCCACAATCCATAATCCATATTCCGTATCCATCTCCATCGTTTCTTACTAAACCTAGTTTTATTTGAATCATTATCCTTTTACCCCAATCCCCATTAACCTGTAAACCTACTGAAAGTCGGTGAGAAGTATTTTTTCACCTTTGTCCTTTGTCTTTTATCTGTAGCTCACGTTTGATATTTGATATTTGATATAAAAAATAAAAATCCAAGATGCGATGGAACTAGAGAAAAGATGGAGATGAGAGAGAGACAAACTAAGTAAAATAAAAGTGTTTAGATGTTCCTTTCTTTTAGAATAGGAAATAGGTATAGTATTCCATGTTATTCCGTCACTTTCAACTTCAAATCTCAATAAAGATGCACATGCTGTATTGAATAATGGATAATATTATTATTATTAGTAGTTCTTGTTACGCAAGGACCGATTTTGACCTTTTACATTTGACCAAGAATCTGACCGTGAAAAGCTGAAGCTGAACAAGTAACAAAAATAATGCGGATGTGGAAGTTTGATAGTTGATAGCACATAAATATTAATATACACATTAGCACAGAATATAAAATCCGGGTTATTTATTTTTCAGCTTGTTTTGTTTCTTGTTTTATAGTAGAAGAGTGCAGAAGATAGAAGATGTAGAATGTAGAGTGCACATTGTACATTGCAAATATGATTAATTACGCTCGTCAAAGTCATTTATTACGGTTTGTGGTCAGTTTGTCCTCCGTCTCAAAACTTTTACCCAAGACTCAAGACTGAAGGTTAAATGCTCAATCAAATACACACGGCACACGGCTTATTGATTATTGATCTTTGATATTTAATGAATGGAGATGAAATTCAGAACCAGAACCAGACCAAAATACATACTACAAAAGGACTAAACCTCAGCCCACAGAATGCACTCTGCCCTTCCCTCTGTCTGTAGCCTGTAGTCTGTAGTCGATATGATATCGTATGTGGAGATGAAACCACCTGATTTCATATCATGCCCAATTTTTACTCATCAAGACGTTACCTCTTTTAACGAGTCTAACATGTTGTGTCTAGTGTCTAGTGTCTAATTCTAATCACAACTCACAACGGAATACAAATAGCTTTACTCTTCCTCTTTTAC
>JAQGBH010000182.1:0-66755 GCA_034698265.1 Sminthurinus aureus
GCCGTCTTCGGGTTGGGAGACCACTTATGTATATTTGTGAAACCCTTTAAGACGTAAATAAAGTGAATAATAATAATAATAATAATACATTCATCCTTCATACTTCATACTTCACAAAGCACAATGCACAATACCAATTCAATATAAGATGTTCATAACTGTATCTGCACATTTATGATATTCATCCTACATCTTACATTACATATGTCAATATATTGCAGCACCTTCAAAATCTGATGTCAATTTTCTAGCTTGAAACTTTGTGTTCTGTATTCAGTAGCCATCTGAAGAAGTTAAAATACAAGTAAATAGTGACAAAGGTAGGAAAAATGGATGGAAATAAACAAGAATCAAGAATTGAGATATTCGGAACAAAATACTTATCATCATAAAATTTCATTGTTCCACGTGTTTCTCACTATCATATCCTTTTTCGCTTATAATTTTTATCACTTGAAAAAAAGGAAAACCAACTTTTTTACTTTTACTGCCCATTTTCACTTTGTATTTTAAATTACAATGTTTTGGGTTTCCTGCCCTAAAAGGCGTTTAAACAGTTACAGTTTCCGCTTGTGTTTTTTTGTACTTTTACCCATCCTTTTGCGAAATAGAAAATGTACATTTCACATACATGTCTCCAGTCTCTAGTCTCGAGTTTGGAGTCTCGAGTCTAGAGTTGTGGACACGTACTTGAATTTCAAGGATGAGTTTTTCAAGCTGCGTTTTTCTCCCCATTTTTTTTGTCTCTCTCTCCTTTCTTCTTTCTCCTTTCTCGTTGTCTAGATTCTAGTTTCTAGATTTTCGTTGTACCAACTAGATAGATTTTAAGTGTTTTTCTGAGTGTGAGTATTTGTTCTGGAGATGGTGGTTGTTCCTGTCGTCGCTTTAGTTCCAAGTGTACATTATTATTCTATGTATTTTACGTGCTGGACCAAAAGCAGAAACAAAACCAGAGCCACACACAACCAGCATCAGACTTCCGACTTTGGACTACACATACGTTTACGTATCTGTGTAAAGCATCTGCCGTGGAGTCACGGACGAGGACAGATAGACAGTCGTAGTTGTAAATATGCGGATTCCCTTATACCTACACACAAACACATATGGGCTTACTTAATACATTTGGACAAAAGTGTTCCGTGTTTTGTTGTGTGTTGTGTGTTGCCTTGTAGTGTCCTGTTGTCTACAAGCGGAAAAACGGACATTACTCTAGCCAACAACCCAAGACAACGGCAATGACAAGGAAAACGACAACCAGAAGGAGAACCAGAAGGAGAGCGACCAAACCACGGTTAGGGAAGACAAGAAGAAACTGTGAACTGTGTTGGAAGTTGGAAGGAAGGGAGTTCTAGTTCTGGGCAAAAGAGAAGAGAACAAGGAACAAGCCGACGACGGAGAATAAAAGGGAATTGTAGATGTGTGAAGTGTGTGGGTATGTGTGTTGGCTTGGTTTGGTTACATAATAGTCATGGTAGTAATACTTTGTCCCAACACATAGCACAGAGCACATAGCCCAAAGTACATGAGACATGAGGAAAGGCGCTTTAGACAGAAGAGTGGTGTAATTTTTCTTCGGTCGACTCTCACATGGCTATAAACAACACTCAGTCTGGTGAAAAATGCGAGGTTGAAGCAGAATGGGATTTTCTCAGGTAATTCTCTCCTTCCCTTTCTCCCTTTCTCTCTTCATCTCTCCCTCAATTCTCAATTCTCAATTCTAATGGCTGCCAAAAAGCATTGGATTGGATTTGGGCGTTGCACACACTTTTCCTCTACTTTCTCCACCACATCCATTCTGTATTTTCTATTCTCGAGTCTCGAGTCTCCCTTTTATTTCCTCACTCGATTCAATCTAAAATCTAGTCAAACTCATGTTAATTCACCGAACCAGTCAAACCAAACCAGACCAAACCAAACCAAACCAGACTCAACTAAACCACTAGCCAATGAAGTAATGGAGCACACGTACAACGCCAGGGGAGAGTATACTACAGAGTAAAGAGTAAAGAGCCAGCGAAGCAGTCAGGAGCAACCAGAATTTTCCAGCACATCCAATATCCATCGATAGAGGATAGAGAATGGAAAATGGAAAATGGAGATTCACAATAGAAAACACAGGGAAAAAGAACCATGCCACTAGTCACCAGTCACCACACTTTTGGAATTACTAAACACTAAGTGCTCAATATTCACCCACAAAAACGGAATCCAAAACGAAAACGACCAAGTTCCGACAGTCGACTTAAAACTAATGCATCTACAATCAACATATAAATAAAACCCGTACGAAACCTTTCAGCTCATTTACAATGCAACTCAGAAAGTACTCGGAAAAGATGGTGAAAACTTGGTGTAAACTTATTGAATTTTTGTTCCTAAATTATTGCATTTCTGATTAAAATCTAGAATTTTTCTAGAATATTCTAACAGGTAGATAGTAATTGTAGCTTGTACTTTGTACTTTTTGTACAATAAATGATACTTATGATTTATTTCTACATATATTACAGCTCTAGATGACGTATTCCGTAATCCTCATGTTATGATTTATGTCACAATTAGGCTGATGAAAGTGCCGCTTTGTGCGCTATACAAATGGACATGCCGTCCAAAATGATTATGAATCTACATATGTTTTGTATTGTATTCCATTCCATTGTGAGGATTTATAATGCTCATTGTTATTGTTATTGTGGAAAGAGCATAAATGTAATAATATTCCATGTTTCATACTTTGTATCTTGCCGTATTAGTAAAACAGTCATATATATAAATCTATAATGTCATGACTCTAGACTCTAGACTCTTGACTCACGGCTTGTTCGGTCTGGTCCGTCGTTTACATTCTACATGCGATATCCGTACATTTTTGATATAAACACATATGAACACTTTTCTGGTTGGAAAATTGCCATTTTTCTGAAATATCTAAGTGCATTTAGTAGTAAAAGTCAAATAATGGGTCTGCATGGTAAAAGTATTATATTGACTTTTATTTTCTCCATCCTTTCTCCTTCCTCTTCCTCGTCCTCTGACTGTACAGTGTACAGTGTACATTGTACATGGTGTATATACACTTTTATACATGTATACTTGTACATCAAGTAAAAATTCCTTGATTTTATTGGCTGCGTTTCAACATGCATGTTCAATGTACAGTGTACAACGTACAGAAGAAGGAAGAAGGAAGAGCACTGCTTCCTCATCTGGTTCAGGTCGGTTCAGTTTGGTTTGGATTGGATTGGGCTGCCGGTGTTTTATATATGTTTTTACGAGGAGCTTACATGTGCAATGTACACGGTTCCAGAATGAAACCAAAAACCAAAGTGATAGGCAAGAACTAAAACAAGTGAAACTGTGAAAGTAAGGGAGAAAGAGAAAGTGGAGGTGGAGAGGAAACCAAGTAGAGGAGGAAGCCAGAGTAAGAACCAGAGTCAGAGCCAAAAGCCAAGCTTGACTACCGTTGCGTGAACAAAAGGTGTAAAGGGTGTTTGCTTTAATGCAATGTTACCTGCTACCTGCTTTTGACTTCTTGACTCCTTGACTCCTTGACTTTTTGACTTGTTATTTGTGATGTTATGCTATGTTCTGTAATGCCTGGAGCATTTTACCGGTGTACTGTGTATGAAGCATCTAAATACCATGTTTTTCCATTATCTTCCTCCTGGCTTGGCGTGGCTTGTTTTGACTTTTTTGGCTTGGCTCGGGCTTCTCCATTACCCTACCTCCGTTCACCAGACTTCTATCTTTGTCTGTGTCTAGTGTCTAGTGTCTAGCCTTTTCATTTCCTCTCGTACCGTTGTAATTAGCCTTTTTAAACAGAGCCAAGTTCATTCCTCTGCTCTCTACACTCTGGAATCTAGATTCTAGACTTCAAACATCCAAACAAACACGTATAGCAGATATCATGTGCACGAATTCAGGAATTGAAACCGGCACAGGATGAAATTCGAGTTGAAATTCGAATTTGAACTCAAAGTCAACCCGAAAGATTGGTTGCGAGTGAACCTTGGTATAACTTAGTCAGAGTCAATACGCTTCATGCTGAGCCCTGGACATAAATAACAAAAACTGCAGGAGATTCTGGAACGGGAAGAGGAAAGGAGAGTAGAAAAAACGAGACTCCTTTAATTTATTTCTGGTTGTCTCTTGTCCAATTTCAACTATCGGATTAGAAAATTGGATGATCAATGATCAATGCTGAATGCTGCCTGTGTGTTATGGTGTAGAATGTAGAGAGTACGTAATTTACAAGCTAAATTCCAGAGTTTGGATTAAAAACTGCACTGCAGAAAATAATTGCACACACGTTTTCTTAATGCATTTGACTTTACTAATATTTCGGGAATTCATTTAATTGGCATTAATTTCCATGGGTGGATTTTTTTGCTTCTTTCAAATCCATGGGAAATCCACAGAAAACTTTGTGAAATGCAATAGCAAGAATTGGTACGTGGATTAGAAAAGGAGGTTCAAACTTTCCTTGGTAGATACTTTGTCTCTGTTTGAGTATTTATTTATTTATTTATTTCGGTGCGGATGTGCTCAGTGCACAGTGCACAGTTGACCATGCATTTAACGGAGAAAAGTCGAAGTTCAATCGGAGTTTGTACATATGTAGAAATGCAATGTGTTCAACTCTTAGTTTCTTGTTCTTATTTGTGCATTGTGCAGGAGGACAAGGGTAGGCGTATAAATGCTTCAACGGACAACAGACAAGAGGGAGAGAGAAAGGAAGAAGGATAAATAGTATCATTAATTAAGATAAGCACTGCCTTGTTTTGTTCTGTTCTGTTCTGTTTTGTACTCTCTCTCTGGATCCTATTTCTCCTTACATGTTTTCACTTCATTGGCAGTTTGAATTATTTCCAAGGAAATAAATAGTGATCTATTGTTATATCCGCCTGATTTCTACATTCGAATTCTACAGTCTACATTCTACATGATATCAGCTCAGTGTCTGCGTATTATTTTTGTTCTTGGAGTTGAAAATGAAACAGAGTGGAATCATGATACTTCCTGATTTTCCAGACCAGACCAGACCAGACTTATCCAGACGTGAATTTGTCCACATTAAAAACTGGATGCAAATTTAGAGGCCCAAGTCTACAAAATCCAGATACATAATACATGAATGGAAATTGCTCATAATGCATGAAATGAATTTAGATGGAGAGAAATAACTCGCACTACTGTAGACTGTAAGCTGTACATGCCGATGAGTAGTCTCTAGTCTCTACATTAGTATTTTCACTCCCACTTCTACTCCTACTCTTTGTATTCTTGTATTATTCTGTTTCCTGTTTTTCTATTTCTACGAATTTTGCAACTGCTCTCTTTTCTATTCTATTCTATATTCGCTATTACACAGCACTGTGCATTGTACATTGTACATGTATGTACGAGTTTTCAACTTTTGCCTCTACACTCTACAGATATTCTTCACCCAAGCTCCAGAGTTTGAGAGTGTGGGTGTGGGTGTAATTAAGATTCAGAGGACATTCTAAAGCAATGGAATTGGCCTCATATTTTAATAAAGGCGCTTCGTACGAAAGTCCAAAGACGAAAGACGAAAGTCGGTTGTGTGTCCAAACTCTAAAGCCCATGCATACATCAGTGGTTATATCATGGCGTGGTGTGTGGGTAAAGAAACCGGTTTAGAATGAGTCTCTATAATCTAGAGTCTGTAATATAGAGTCTCGAGTCTCGCGTCTCGCGTCTGGCCATTACATGGAAATTTCAAAGCCAGGAGCACGCAGCAGGACCAGTGTAAAGAAAATACTCGGACCGAAAATGGAAAAGGAAGAAGGAAGAAGGAGAGGGACTCAAAAGTATAGAGAGTAGATGGAGATGGAGATGACACAGAACAGAGGAATGGTAATGGCAATGTCGATGACGATGAGGACTTTCACCCAGAACCAGAACCAGTATCAAGAAGACGGAATGTACGTAAAATATAAAACACGCTTCGTCTATTACACATTACACATGTAGATGTAGACAGTAGACATACTCAAGAGGAAAGGAATGACATTAAACTCATTTTATAGATGTACAAGAAAGGGTGAGTCACAATTATGTGTCCAAAGTCCTCTACTTTCTCTGTCTAAGCTTCTAAATTTTAGATTCTAAATTCTGGATTCGTGCAAAGAAGTTTAATTTTGCCGGTTCAAACTAACTTGAAACTTGAGTTATGTGTATCAAAATTTCATGAAATTTCTGCATAAAAGATAAAAGATAACCAAACTGCTAATACTTGAGTATTATAAATTATAAGCCTGAGAATATGTGTAAAGAGAAGACGGAGAATTATTCTACATTCTACTGTGACAAGTCACCCTGGTGCTCCAGTCGTGCACCATTGCCATTGCCAGTTCCAGTTCCAGTTCCAGTGCACGAGGATAAAATAATGAAGCTCTGAGTAGGTTAGTAATGGTCGTGGTCTTCCATGAAAATTCCCCTGTTCTCCTTTATTTCTTTCTCAAAGTCACTATACGTTTCATTCCTCATACACATTATACATACAGAATGTACAGTTGAATGTACAGTGGAATCACACAACCAAAAAACAACCAGCTTTTTCCGTATACCTCCGTGCTGCATAACAAGAAAAGAACAGAACGTAAAAAACAATACAGAGAGCTTTCATCCCATCCTCACGTTTTATTTTATTCACCAAGGGAACCTAACCTACACCGCAGATACAGTCCTTTATAATATAATACATAGGATATGTGTATCTACTATATAATATAATACTGCACTTTCACAAACAGAAACAGAAGCAGACAACTCAACTCCTCACTCTTTGACTTTGCCTTCACATTTATTTTGTGAATTGCGTGTCCCACATTTTCCCTCCACCTAAAAACTTTCATTCCCCCTTTATTTCTTTTTTAATCCTTGTTTTGTCTTTTTTATTTGTTTGGGTGGATTCTAGAAACTAGAATGTAGAGTTAAGAATTTCTTTTCTCTCCATGTGTCTACTCTACTTTCTACTTTCAACTAAAGTCAGGAGAAAGTCAACCGACTGTGTGTCTAGTGTCTAGTGATACTTATACAAACTGCATAAACCACGAATAGTACAGGAACAAAGGGAGACAAAAAACGTCATTTTCTTGCTTATTTGTTTTGCTCGGTAAAAAGTATAATACAATAGTTATAGTATATAGTGTTCGTCATCTGTGTGATGACTACTTGGAAATTGAAAGTGAAAAATGGGGTAGAAGGAAAAAAATAAAACGGATGAGACATATGACAAAAACTGTGTAAACTCTGGGTAGAAAATACTGAGTAACTTTACTGTTCAAGATACAACATACAAGTATATATGAGGTCACTTTCATTTTTACCTCGGGTGAAATGAATCCAAGCAACACACAACACACAAGAGGCAACAGACAAGAGAACAGACAAGAGAGCAGAGACATGGACGGATACAGACAGTTGACAGTACACAGACGCGAAATTTAATAATAGAGTCACTAGGAAAATGAGTGGGACGAAGAAAGAGGGAGCTCATAATGGGAATTCATTACAAGTCATAATGGGAATTCAGGGCTGTGGCAAATAAAATAATAGTAGACTTATCTCACAGGATAACATTACAACCTCTATTATTACTATTCGCATTCGTATTCACTATTCACATTAGTTGCTCAGCTCTGAGCTTTGAGACAGTAAATATGTAGATAGACGACTATACACACTACACACTACACTTTCTGCGTATATTGTAGATTGTAGATTGTAGATGGTTCTTGGAATAGTCATTTGTTATCTTCATTGTCATTTGATGAGGGTTGACCATATTATTATTATTTTATTAGATAGTCAAAGAACACGGGTAATGTCCACTGTATTGAATTTACCTTTGGGCTACTTTCTAATATCTAGCATAAATGATGAAAACAAATGACAAAAGCTTTAATATCTCATTTCGTTATTATAGATTCTAGAATTCTAGATTGTAGAGATTTCATAATGCACTTTGATTTCATAACCAATGAATAATGCACAATGAAATAAATAGGAAACGAACGGTCTTTATAAATCCATAAATGTATTTTTCAATTTTCACGTAAAATATTTTTGATTTTTGCAACATGAAAAATTATTATATTATAAAACAACATAAACCAGCTTACCGTATGTTTTGAGTTCGGTGATTTGAAGAAGAGTACAATTTTCATTTACAGCCACGTAGGTCACTTCACATTTGTAAAGACCTGCATCCGCCGTCATCACAGGATTAATTTCAAGCTGAGCCAAACTCTTATCCGAGTCTAGGTGAAGCTTTGCTCTGTAATAAAGAAAAAATAAAACAAATATTGTTATTAATTCAATGTTATTTTAAATATAAATAGAAATGATATTATCCCCATTTTTGTCCCAATTCAAATACAATGAGATTTTTTGCTCTAATCAGTAATCACTAATGAAATTGGAAATTCAGTATCCTCTGTATTCGCATTCTGCCAATATAAAACTCGAGACACGAATCCAATCTAATCCAATGCAATTCAATCGATGAGGAAAATATGAAAGAACCAGGAAAGAAAATACCTATATTTACAATGTATTTTCATAAAAATGAATGCCTTTCCAATTCCAAATCAGCTAATGTAAAAGCTCACGAAAATGCTGTTCAATGTACAATGTACATGAGCTGCACATTTATTGCCAGAAACATGTACAAATGTATATTATGCGAATCAATGTTGCATTTCATGTATTGTATATTGTGTATTGTATATTGTGTATTCTGTTTTGTATGCGTCGGCATCTTATGAATGTACAATGTACAATGTATTCCTTTTTATTGGAGACACTCGAGAAAGCTGAAGAATTCAAGAATCTAGTACATAGAATCACGATTGAGGGAGAAACAGTAAACAGCAAAAAATAGAAACAGAATGATCATGAGAATTTGTATCGATTTCCCATGCATTTTTATCGCTCCTCTGCAATTCTTTTCATCACATCCCAACCAAACCAATCCAAACCAAACCAAACCAAACCCAGCCAAATCCAGACAAAACCAGCTAAAGCAAACGGAGCTGAACCCCGGAGTTGACCAAACGATTGAGATTCGAGGATCCAGGATCGAGGACCACACAAAATATCAAAACCCAAAACCAAAAGGATGACTTTGCTGACGAGAGCGAGAAGGAAGGAAGAGGAAGAAGCCGCATCAGCAGAAAACGACCGCTACTTCTGAACCTGAACCTGAATCTGAATCTGACGATTAGAGGTCCAAACTTTTTCTTTATTCCAATCTTTATCCATTTCTGATTTCAAGCTCCACAGTTCAAACTCCAGTTCCAGTTCCAGTTCCAGCTCCAAACATGAAACCAACAGACCCGGATCATACCACACCACACCACACCAGACCAGACAAAACCAGCCAAACCAAGTAAAGCAGCAAAAGAAGGGAGAGCAGGACAAATACTTGTACATAAACTGTGCAAGGGCCATTTCCCATTTCCCACACTAATGTTTCCATCCACGCACGATACACATAAAATTCCCTCCTTCTTTTTTCTGTACACTGTACATTGTACATACTAGATCCTGGATGCAAGCTATACAGGTGAATACTGTATACATTCCTTCAATATCATTTTCTAATATCCCATTCCCATTCAAACAGAATCGTTCAAGGATTCTGTTTGACCTGGAATTTAGCCGCAGGCGATAAATGAATGAACAAAGGAGAGAACCAACGACAAAAGTAGATGTAAAAAATCACCATGGTAAACTAGAAACTAGAGAAGTGGAGAAGTAGAGTTTCTACCACACAAAATATTTCGTTCCTATTTATCTTGAATCTAGAGTCAAGAACGTAGAATCTAGAATCTAGAATCGAGAAAAGAGTCAGTAAATGGTCCTAAAACATGAAGAAAAAATCACACGTATATTCGTGTATACTGTGGATCTCTGGATTTTAAAGGCTTTTTGTAAATGCGGTGAAACTGATAAAAGCGGAATCATGCACAAAATACATATACATATACATGGAACTGAAAATTTTACACCGTACTTTTTATTCTATGGCGGTAGATAAAGGTATAAGAAAAGAATGTACGTTCAATGTTCAATGTTCGGTGTTCACAGTGCTCGTAGCTTTCACGGTATCAAAGCAAAGAGGATATATCAAGACGAAAGAGAGAGGGAGAGGAAGAGCGTTGAGAGTTGCGAGTATAAACCAGCGGATAACGACATTGGATTGAGCTCGTCTACACCTGATTTCACATTTCCATCTGCCTACTTTGAACTCGAGTTCTAACATCACCATCATCATAAGCAGTACCAGCATCAGTATCAGCATCAGTTCCAGATCCAAGTCGTTTCTTTTCGCTTTCATTCTCTACCAAAAAAACTGGTCTCTATAACTATGACTGGCTTGATTCTAGATTCTAGATTCTAGACTCTAGACTCTAGACTCTGGATTTGAGATTGGAGATTGGAGGTGTAGGTTGGTTCTCGGTTCAAGTTGCTCTTCAACGACCATGTTTGGAATTTGGAGTTTGGAGCTTGGAGTTGAGAGTTGAGAGTTTGGAGATGGAGAGCCCGGGAAATATCTCTGGCTGGTGTTTCCTGCCGGTTCACTCAGCCATTGAATCTCTATCAACATTCAGCTAAATTGAACTTTTGGCTGGCTCTACCATTCTCCTCTTTCACATCCAGATCCAAATCCAACTCCAGACTCTTATTTCAGCGAGTGAGCTCAGGCTTCAACTACATCTCCAGTTGGGTTGTGGATATGACTACGGATATTTATTCATCCTCGGGATATTTTCATCAAGCAGTCATAAAAGAATGTATGTAGAGAAATCTAACCCAACTTTGAAATCTAAATTCTATATTCTTTCTCCTTATACTTTTATCATACCTTTTTTATCAAGTGATGCAACCTGTAAACCTGTAAACTCCTCATACCGGAATTTGAATTGAAGAATTCAAGATTGAATTTTTATACACTTTGCATCATTTTCATTCTCTTTTTAATTTGTAATCATTTTTATTTAGTTTCAGAGAATGTCTACGGCATTTATATTTTAAGTTCACTAGTCCCAAGTACCAAGTACTAAAACGATAATAGAGCCATTTAAACTGGTTTTCCACCAGGAAATTTCGGCAAACACACAAGTTTCATGTTATAAGACTCAAGTGGTTCAATTTTCCATTCAATTTCCGGTGATTTTAAAACGTACGATGAGGGGCGAGATTGCCTATTTGAATTTTAAATCGGGGTTAACAACTCTTTTGTGATTAGGCCAATTTACAACTTACAACATCCAACTTTCAACTCCTGTTTCTCGCCAGCATTTCTCACTTCCGACTCTTTCAAACTCCAAACTCGAGAATCCAAGCACTAAACACTGTTTGTGCCAAGTGTACATTGTACATAGAAAAATAAATGGAAAAAACCCGTTGAAACTCTGAATGAGATAAAGAAACTATAACAGTTTTTGTACAAAGGCGCTCTTCACTCTTCACTTTCCTTTCTCCTCTCTGCATTCTTTTACACGCGGTTACGTTTGTTCTTTAGTAAATTGAGGCAAGTGGAGGAATATAAATGATTGCATGTGTTTAGGGTTAATGAGTCTGATATTATGATGTATATTTTTCTATTTCTATTTCTCCTTCCAGTTCTAGTTTTGTGTAGTTGTGCGGATGTTTACTTTCCTCCTTCCTCCTTCCCATGCTTTATGCTTTGTGCTAGGAGTGATGAAGAGAGTAGTGCGAATGGAATAATCAAAACGAAATGCGTACCCGCTGTTATTTTTCCTTCTCTTTAAGCATGCAGTCAGTGAAGCGATCAAGGAGTACAATGGAGAAAAATGGAAGAGGAACTCCTTGGATGAAAGTGCGTGGTTTTGTTGGGTTTATATGAGTAACTCTGAGCTCTGTGAAAGCGAGAGAAGGAGAAGAAGAAGGAGTGAGGATGTACATTATGTACAATGTACAAAGAAGAGTCAAAACAAGGAGGTGCTACACTATGTATATTCTATATTCTATATTCTTCCTCTGTCCTTTTACACTCGTTCTCGTCTTGGTCCGTTTTCAACATTCAATAAGAATTCTGAAAGGATGAAGAACTTGCTCACTCACTCACTCACTCAAACAGAAAGAAACGTAAAAAGAGTGAATTCACTCGAGTGTTAGAGTCCAAACTCCAAGCTCAAAACCAGTCTCATATAACAATGGAGAAAGCAATTTCCTCTTTTTTCTCCATTCTCCATTCTCCAGACTCGAGTCTTTATAAGTATCCTTCCAACTCCAACTCTAACTCCAACCTCCAGCCTCTTTTCTCTTCCTCAATCTTATTTTTCTATTCTATCCACATACACTATTCATTTTTACACTAGATACTCGATTCGATTCTTCTTATCCCGTTTTTTCTCTCCTCTCTTCATCTATTCTCCCATTTCTACATTCCCAATTCTTCTTTCTTTTTTTCTCCTTTTTATGTATTTTGATTTCACCTCAGTTGTCAAACTGACCCATTCCGCATATTACATTTGGTGCGTGTGGGTGAATGGTGAATTTGGATTTGGAATGCTGAATAGCGATTGAAATGATGGAAATTGTGAGTGCAGATAATGCGTCAGTTGTGATGTGACTACCATTCATAAAAATGGAATAAAAATCCTTGGCCATTCTTGATGCTTGATTCTTGATTCTTAGTGCTTGACCACATACTTGAATTCCCATTGTTATTCATGTACCGACAACCGAAAACGTCAAGCGTGTAAGCGTACAAGCGGCAACCGGCAACCGGCATAACGCCTAAATGTTACTTGCAGCCAGGTGCCATCAAACCACATCAAACCACAGCAAACAGTCATTTCAAAATTTGTTCCACACCTTTTACAATTTCTTCACTTTATCAAAATTCATAAAAATACAAGAGTAATGGTAATTATTATTGTTAAAGAAAATTTGAATGACTTTATTTGTTTTTATGCACTATTTGTATCTCTATCGAGGAATGTTAGTCTATTCAAGTTGAGTAGAAAATCCCTAACATTTTTATCAGTTCAGCTGTTGCCCTTTATAAGGAAGGCCAGCTGGAACTGATGCATGAGCAACAACTGAATAAGAAGAAACAAAGAAGCAGATGGAGAATAAATGTAAATGTGAGCAGTACATAAAATAGTTTACTTATTTGATTAAGTATAAGAAACAAATATCTGAGCATTTAGAATTCAACAACAACAAACTAAGTAACAAAGACTGTCGTTTGCTTCTGCTTGTAGATAAAAGTGAACTGGATCTGGATCCAGTTGTAGTGCCAGTTTTAGTTTGAATGTGCCTTGTGCCTAATGACTACAGACTAGAGACTAGAGACTAAATAGAGAGAAGAATTTGGAGGAGCAGAAACTGTTCGTTTGTTGTTCTTGTTCTTGTTATTGTTCTTGCTCCTGTTGTTGTTTTTGCACGTGAATGGATCAAGATAGAGAGAAAGTTGTAATTTATTAGGCGAGCACCGGATTGTTTTGTTTTGTGATAGCTATTTATTCCTTACATATGTAATTAATAACGGGGACGCATAAATCTTCCTCGACTCTCTCCACTCTCTCGACCACTCCATCCTCTCTACACTCTACACTCTACACTCTACGCACAAGAAACAAACTATTCTCTCTGTCTCTTTCTGTATTTAGTATTTACTCAACACTCGAGTGGAAGCATATGGGAGAAACGCTCAAGTTTTTAACACTTTGTTTGCAAAATAGAGAATCCAGTCGTCTCTATCTTCTCTTGTGTTATGTGTCTGTACAGTGTACAGTGTTCTATAGTCTACATCTGCATGTCTCTATTTATCCACTGTTTTATACTCCATGGAAATAAAGCTGCCTCCTCCATTCTCCATATCATACTCCTGATTCTTCTTGTTGTATATGTAATAATCTATCTACTCCAAAGGAAGACACGTCGTGTAAACTGAAATTATGGAAAGTGAGCCAAGGAGCAAGGAAGAAGGAACCGTCTGTCACAACTCACTAGACTTTCTTCACACCATACTTTGTGCAAAATAAAATTTATTCACTCAATCTCCATAAATTTACTATATATTGCATTAATTTATTGTACGTCCATTTACATTACAAATACAAATACAAGAAAAGGAAGAAGAGGAGGAGAAAGATTTTGATAACCAGTTTTGATAACTGTATTAAATTAATCCATCTTGTTCCTCTTTCTCCTTTTAAAACAATCATCGTGATTATTATAATTCATTAACTATTTACTATAGGTGATTTAAAATGGGAAAAAGTGGTGGATCTATTCCTGTTTCTTCATCTTCTCTGATATTCAAATAAACTCATGTGTAATGTGTATGTGTAAATATTACCATAGCGTTAGCGTAACATAATATCTACGACCATGACAAGAAACAGGAGACAGAAGATATAAGACAGAGGAGAGAGGAGAGAGAAGCCATAGAAAGAAGAAATATACTGATAATGCGTAGCTAGCTCAAGTACAAAGTACGGAGTACATGTATATTTTATACGGAATATGGAATGTGGAATACGGATATTTGAACAAGAGCTCATCTCATCTCATGTATCTGGAAGAATCCAAGAATCCAATTGAACTAGTTACCCGGTTATGCATGGAGCATGGGACCAGAGAAGAGAGAGAGGAGCGAGGAGACGGGACGGTTGAATGAGCAGAATTAGATGAAATACAACCTGAGAAGGGAAATAAAGAAAGCTTCTGTCGTTAGGCAAGCTTGGGTGCTTGTATTTGTAGTGTATAGTGTACGGTGTGCGGTGTAGTGTAATATAATATAGTGAGTCTAACGCAATGCAGTGCAATGTAACGGTAAGGAAATATCTCTTGTAAATAAATATCCGAGTGAACCCAGAGCAAGAGCAAGAGCATGAAAATGAGAAGGAGAAAGAAAGGCATCATGTCAGCTTCAGCTTCAGCTTCAACATTCATGTCAACTTTTTTCCTTCCAAACTACAAAAGTAATATCAGTACATGTCCATTTTCCATACTCCTTCCACACGTAGGTGCTCATTCGTCCTACTCAAGTTCACTGTACCGTCGCGTCCAGGACAAGGAAAAATGGAAAACCTTTAGCTTCAGATTCAGATTCTGTTTGACTCTGTAATCCGATGAGACTCCTACAGACCGAATAAAATGATGATGAGATGTAGAACAAGTCCAGTTCCAATTCTGATCTAGAAATGTAGAAGTGCCTGCTATATTCTGTACAGTGTACATTGTATTAAAATGTACTGGATTGAACTGGACAAGGGTATTAAGAACAGTTTTATAAATACGTACGTAAAGTTGCGTTCGACTGGACCGGATAAACTTGTGCTGAAAATTTAAATTGCAACCTCCGGGAGTAAACTTGCTGACCGATCGGCATATATAATTTTAAAGGATAGAAAGTTACAGTATTTTGGCAAAATACTGGAAACTGTAACACTAAATCCGTAAATCCGTAAACGGTTGAATACCAGATGATTCGTTGCTATTTTGAATTTTAACAATACCAGTGCCAGTACCAACGACAATAACATGGACAAGATGACGTGGTTGTTTTTTGGACAAGGACAATCAAAATAATTGCATAAAAATCTCTGCTCTGTTTCTGGATGCTTTGGATGAGATAATATAAATAAATTGCGTAATTTGTCCTGATCGTTCAGAAAAATGTTTAGTATTTTAAGCAAAATATCGTATTATTCATGAACTTTAAAATATCATTTTTGTGTGTGCACATTTAATCTCAAATCATGTTACAATTCAATGCACTTGAGTGTATCTACAAATGAGAAGTGAATGAATGGAAAATGGAAATGGAAATGAAAAGGAAAATCTCAAATAATGTTGAGAAAATTATAGATTTTGTTCAGCAACCCCTCTTTTCTCCCTTCGCTTCTTTTCCTCTTTTGATCCTGTGTGCTTTCTATCACGTTCTCTCTGTCTTTTTGCCTCTCTCTCGCTCTCTCTCGTTCTCTTGAGCATAAATCTTTATTACAGATTTACAAGCTGACACAACTTTCTCTACTTTGAGACTCACACTGGCTGTGTCTCTCTGTGTGTGTCTGTGAATGTGACTTGCAATTTCTAGTCTATTTAAATGCACTAGGAATAGAAAAGCAAACCTTTGATTCTCCATCTTGGTCTAAATTCTAAATTCCATGTATGTACAGTGTACAAAGTACAAACTCTGTGAATGTAAAGGATTCTCCCTGGAGAATAATAATAATAATAATCATAATCATGATAATCATGATAATATTTAATATTCTAGATTCTAAATTCTAAATTCTACACAAATAAGATTACATGGAGAAATCTGCTGCTTCCTTTTCATTCATAACTTGGATTTGAAATTTGGAATTTGGACATTTGGACATTTTATAAATTCATAAATAATAAATAATGAATAATGAATGTCGTAATGATGACTGTGCGTGCAATTTGAAATTTCTGTAGAAACAATATCTTCTTTATCTTTCATCTTTGCTTATTGTCTTGTAGTTTGTAGCTTCAAACATGATGATGATTATTATCATCACTATAGACTGTAGACTGTAGGAAAAATTGAACGGTATGCTGTCTCTAGATAAAAATCCACTCTTTTAAATGATAGAGAAAGAGTTGAACGTTTAATTTAGCCTCTAGTTTTTACATCCACATCTACATTTACGTTTGTGTGTGGATTCAACGTTCACATTACGTTTATCTAAATATTTACTGGGAGGCAATTCCAGTGGTTTACCACAAACTACGGAGCGGGAAAATTGAGCACATGGAAAATATAATAAAAGTATATGATGCTCAATGCTCAGTGCTCAATACTCACTGTCAATAATCAATAATAATAACACTAACTTACCACTAGATTCTAGATTCTAGATTCTAGATGCTGGATAGTTGATACGGTTTCAACTTTCCACACTAACAGTTACACTTACAGTTACAGTTACCGGTACTGCTCGAGAGCGGGAAAAATACAAATGTTACAAGTGGTTGCTTGCTTATGATCTGAGACTCGAGACTTGAGATTTGAAATGTGAAATGTGACTTTGGTATCTATCATATCTCTTCCGTTCCCATGGAAAATTGAAAATGGAGAATGGAGACTGGAAAAGCGTACATTTCCTCGAACCTCCAAACTCCAAAGAGGGTTTCATAAATCGATAACATTTTATAGACGTCAAACGATAAGTCGCCACTATACATTATACATTGTGATATGAAAGTAGTTGATACTGTAGACTGTAGACTGTAGATTTTAGATTGCAGATCTGTAAACATGAATTTATACCCGTCATAACTCATGGAATTACACAGGAAATTGTTTCTCGAGTATCAAGTACTAAAGACTGAGCATTGAACTGTCCGCATCACTTTGATTTCCCACTTTGAAATGTTCACATTTTGACTTGGAGTTGAATTTTGAGTTGAACTTTCCCAGCAGACGCTACACCATGAACCAAGAGCTAAGAACCAAGACTAAGAAAGTGCGTAATGTCTTGTGCATTTGTAAACTTGGATTTGAATTTTGCAAAGAAAGTAGAGAAAAAAAAAGAACCGGAGGAATATTCATACACAATACAAGTACGTTGAAACATCAAGTATTTTCTCTCAAATATCAGATATTTTGTGGAAAATGATGATGCCGTCTTCTGACTTGTGACTTGTGACGTCCCAACGTCTCTCTTGAAGACTTGAAGAGGAAAAGGAATGAACGGATATACATGTCTAATATCCAGTACAACTAGAACTACAAGTACAAATACAACCAGAAATACTCAAATGCTTATATTCAGAGTCAGCTATCAGATTTCAGATCGCCAAGGACCATTTATTCTTCAGTGGCGCAAGAAAAAAATCTACCCTCTGAACTCTACTCTCTAAAATCCATATCTCTGGCCTCTATCTCCGTCTCTGTCTCTGGTCTGTCTCTGTGGAGAACTATGTACATCCTTCATCATTGAGCATTGAGCATTCACATACCAAACACAAAAAAAACCGAGCCTTCAGCATTTAGATTAGCCTATAAACTACAAACTCTACACTCCACACTACACCACAGTTCATATACATTACGCATTACGCACACTCATGTCTTTTTATACTTGTGATTCCATGATTCGATTTTTTCCATGCTTTTGTACTCTACTTTCTACTGTACTGGATATTGGATTTTGGAGTTTGGAGTTTGGATTTTCCCGATTCTTTGCAAAAATGATGGTGCCTTGTGGATTATGGGTTATGAGTTTTGCGGCTCTGGTTCTCCTTCTCGCTTTCCTTTCTTTGTGCCACCCGCAGATCGCGATTTCCAAACTCAAACTACTCAAAGGGAAAGTGAAAGTGAAAGTACGGCAATAAACAACCCATGTACAGTAATACAGATACATATATGTGTAATAGGCAGTCTACGCATAATTCCCGCACAAAGATATAC
The DNA here is from genome assembly GCA_034698265.1 of Sminthurinus aureus. Classification (NCBI taxonomy): domain Eukaryota; kingdom Metazoa; phylum Arthropoda; class Collembola; order Symphypleona; family Katiannidae; genus Sminthurinus; species Sminthurinus aureus. The sequence goes on from JAQGBH010000182.1 coordinate 18,458, forward strand.
CTATTTCAAATACTCTATACTCCATGCGCTGTATTCTATACATATTTATATAGTATATAGTATATAGTATGCGTGGCCATTTTTGTCTCTCTGGTGTTTTTGTGGGCTATTGTAGAGTCATAAATTTCCTTTGAAATGGAATAAATAGCATCTAGTCCCAAATTGAGTCACAGAATACACTACACATATCTGTAGCTTCTAGTTTCTAGTTTCTAGTTTCTAGATTCAAGATTCAAGATTCAAGATTGATAGTTAGATATAAATATTACATATTCAAGATTTACAGATAAAACGCAGGAGACAAGGAATAACCAACTGCTCACAAACTTGCTCTATACTTTATACAAATACAGTTTTGAATATGAATCCACTCCTTTTTGCCCACATAGATGCACAAAAATCATATTCATCTGGTATCGTGTGCGGACGCTGGAAATTCATATATTGGAATAGGAGCGACCCAAATACGGTAGAAAGTGGAAAGAGAAATGTCGGTCGATCTGGTATGATATTTGGTAAAATCCAGAGTGTGGAAAAGCACAGAGACAGAGAAAGAAATAGAGAAAAAGACGAAGAGGAAGATCCGGAAGACGGAAAAAAGAAAGTAAACGAAGGAGGAGAATGACATGAGCCTGAGTCTCAGCCTGAGACTGAGACCGAGATCCAGATTCATAGTCTTAATGTCATTCAGGAAAGAAGAATTTGTTTCCGGATGGATCAAAGAACAGAATGGGATGGAAAAAAAGAGAATGGAATGGAACGGCATAGAAGAAACGGAAACATAACTCGATGACTTTTTCTGCTCTTACACATCCTACACATTGTAGCTTGTGTACCTTGTAGATACATATTGTCGTATTATTATGATGAGAATATTTCCTTTTTTCTATGCCCTTTTCCTTTTCCTTGTTCTTTTTTCTTCTAAGGATCCCGAACTTTCTTTTTCTTTTGTGCCTTTGACTTTGACTTTTCCTCCTTCCAAATTTTTGTCACTATCAACAAATTTTCCTTTTCCGGCTTTTTTTAGATACTTCCTGTAAAAGCCGCTGAATGCAGAATGTCAAATTCCAAAATCCAAACTCTAAACTCTAAACTCTAAACTCTGAATGCTGAGTCGAGTCAAGTACTGTGATTCAGGATATAGACGTTTTTTCAGAACATCAATAATAAATGAATCTAAATGTACGTACAATGTACAGTGCACATTTTCCATTGTGGATTGAGCATTGCAGATTCTAGTAGAGTAGATTATGAAGAATCTCATGGACTGATTTGGAAAATGTCAAAACAGCAAGGAAAATCCACTAGATCATTCATTCAAAATTCAATGAAGCGACGTCTCAAGCACAAAATAAAGGAAGAAAAAGGAGGTACTTTGAATTTATGTCACTTTCAAATCCATTCCTTCTTTCTTTTCCACTCTCAAAGCCAAAGTCAAAGTCAAAGCATAGAGACGATACATAAGATATTGATATGGATTCTGACTCTAAACTCTAAACTCTCAACTCTGAACCCCAAAGAAAAGGAAGACAAAGTAAGGGAAAATAAAGAGATCTATAAAATACAAAACACACACAGGATAATAAAAATATACACTTTCCATTTCCTTTCTTTCCTTTCTTTTCTTCAGTCTCTTCTCTGGTTTAACATTTTTCATTCCCCTTTCAAGATTTTTTTACAGTATTTTACAATTTGGGTAAAAGTGTTCCCATTTTTATTTTAGTTTTCATGTCCTTGTTTTTGATATTGAATATTGACTGAATTTTATATGCAGTTTCTAGTTTTTAGTGTTGAGCAAATAATTTCTGTATTCGCTGCTTACAAAAAAAGGAGACAAAAGGAACCAAACAAAAATCACCAGTTTTTCAGGTGATTATAATTCCAATTAGAATAACCATTAAAAAGACAGAAAGAAAGAAAGAAAGAAACTAGCTCATAGCAAGGAGCATTGAGAATGGGTCGTAGAGAAAGTAACGTTGAAACTTTTGCTTGTTCCCTGTCTATTTGACAACAACAAAAATGGCAATGGCAACTATAACGATAACAAAAACGAAAACGAAAACGGCAATGACAAGGAGAGCGGCAAAGCCAACAGTTAGCACGCGACTGGAAATAATAAAAGCTGACTTAAACTTTCTCAAGTGTTAAATAATGTAATAAAGAAAGACAAAGGGGGGAATTTAGGCAAATATCTAGTTTTGTGTATCTTTTTCTTCCGCTTTCGCTACGCTCAGAAAAAATAAATGCATAAATAAATTTGCAATAACTGCAAAAATGATACATAGATATTATCATTGCAGACCAAGAACCTAGAGCTCAGACATGAGCGAGAACTGAGAGGCGTGAATCCTAAAGACAGAATGTAGAATACAGAATGCGATTTGAGACGATACTCTGCTATCTTTTATTACGTACACTTTGCAAAACTACTGTGTACTTAAGTCAAGCTCTTTCAAACTTGTAGTTTCAGCCTGGACTATGTAGAATGCAGAATGTAGGATGTAGAACAGGGCAAAGTAGAAACTTTGTACGAAGCAGGGGAAAGAAATTTGTGATCTCAACTACAGAATAAATTGTGAGATTGCACATTTAAATCAGTATAAATGCAAATTAAATTGCCCTTCCGCCAGCCCCGAATTCATATTTGCGATCCTTGGCCTTCTCTTCAACTTACTTTCTCTAACACTCTTCTCCTTCTTCTTCTTCTTCTTTTTATGCTGGTTCTAGTTCTTCTCTGTCGTGCGCAGTTCTTCTGGAGAAGAGATAATAAGAAATGACACCTTTTGGCAAAGAGTTACACTTGCACACAAAACATTCTTCAGATCATAAAAATGTCTGAGATTTTCCTTCGCCTTTCCTCTCCATTTTTCCCCTCCCCCTTTTTTCCATCCGGGAACTCTGCAGTACAAAAGTGTGCGCAAATTTCTCGCGGATTTCGTATTCACGACCTTTTTGCCTCATATATTTTCTTCTGTTCTGTGAGTGTGCAATATACATATAGAATGTAGAATGTACACTGTACACAATGCACTTATGAGTCTCAACATTCTACATTCTACACAGAACGAATATGGAGGCAAGAACAAGGCAATGAATTTTTATTGTGTATGTTCAATTTGTTCAATTTATGTCTCGCCGTTTATTGATATAGATATCAGTTCAATGTACCTAAAATCTAAAATCTAAAATCTAAGCAGCAGAGTCAAGATTCAAGGTGTAGTTGAATATTATTCACTGTACACTGAAAAAAACTAGATTGGAAAACAGTGGAAAACAATTGCAACTACTAAAAACCTTTACATTAAATATTGCACAGCTTTTGTACTGAAGTAAGTAAATCAATTACTTTTAAACTGTCATAGTCACTCAAAAAGTAAAATGACACTCTTTGCAAAATTTGTGGAAAAAACCTTTACGTATTTAGAATTTTGAGCTAGTGGCTTAGTCGCATAAAAGCGTTGTTCAGATCACAAAACTGTGTCCAAAATTCCGCGTTATATTTTGTTTCTAAAGCTGTATTTTACTTTTCCAATTTACTATGCATTTCATGAGCTTGTATCACCGGATATTAGGTAATTGCTAATTGGTCGATTGGTTTGGTTTGACTTGATACTGGATACAAAAGCAAACGTAGAGGCTAAAGAGTGTGAGTGAATAAGGAATAACGAATAATCTAGCGGCAAATAACTTGTACCGTCAAGTGGTCGAATATCATACAGTGGAGGGTAATATCATACATTTAATTATATAAAAACTACAAAATGTAGAGTACTGAAACTTTTTGTGTGATCAGGTTTTGACAATTGCTGATCACAGGAAAATTTTCAATACTATACGTTTTGTAGTGTTTATACAATTAAATGTATGATATTACCCTCCACTGTATGATATTCGACCACTTGACGGTACTTGTACAATCTACAATGTACAACATGTAAACCATCCAATTTTTATTGGATCATTAAATCCCACTAGAAATCTAGATAGCCTCAAGACCTTAGGAAAAAAACCCATGTAAACGGTACATTTTGACCTCAGCCATCGAAAATCGAAAGTAAACTATGCCAGTGACTGAACAATGAAGAAGAGGCAGAAAAATAAAAGTCTGTACTGCGTATTTGTATTTTGTATTTTGTATTTTGTATTCCCCTGCACAATAATCTGTAAAAAGGCAATAAAAATTACATGGATAACAAGTCCAACTTGAAAGTTGTAGTGAGCTAGCTTTAGTTATTGTAAGTTTCATGTAATTTCATCAATGTTCAATGTTGATATAGTCGAGAAGTTGTATAAATAATTTGGAATGGTTTCGGAAAGGTTAGCTTTTATTTTACGTCGTTATACACTATACATTGTCTACTATATACTATAGTATATACGCACTAAATATGTATTTTTATTAGTGGTCAACTGATGGCATTCAAAAAAGGCCAATAAAAATTCGATAGGATTTAGTTGAGTGGCCACCGAGAGTCGAGACAATGGTCAACATGTCGTGACGGAGAGTATTTAAGCTCTCCCTCGTCCTTTCTATTTTCTCCTTTTACCTTTCTCTCCACTTTTATTTTCTCTACGTTCTCCGTTTCATTGGAGTTCATTGGATGTGTGGTCAACTTTGTCTTTGCTTTTGCTCTTGATTCCGATTCGAATTCAAATACGGTTTTTGGTGTCGGTTTTGGTTTCCGTTTACTGCTGACGAGTGACCAGAGAAAAAGCATTGGTCAGCTTTCTCGGAATTCCCTGTTTTCTGTACACAGTATATTGTACATATTCTGCATCCGGCATATACCCTGTACCCTGTACACTTTGTACTGTACACTCTGAACGGAGCTCTGAGCTTGAAACGTGTGTTTTGCCATGTAATTCTGGTTGTTTTTCCCATTCCGACGGACTCAGATCAGCTCAGCTCAGCTAAACTCAACTCAGCTTGTGTTTTCATGGACACGGCATTTGTGGTATTTTCCTAGACATTTCTCTAACAAAACTCTCTGGTGAATCATTCAATTCATCCATTGTCCATTATCCATTCAGCCTGTCTGCTCCTCTTATTTAGTGTGTTACGTCTGCTTTCTCTCAGTTTATAGCCGTAAATGCATACTAGAATAAACTAGAGTCTAAGTAATAAGTCCTCTGAGGAAAATAGGGAAATGCCATAGAACATACACAACCAGAAACAGAAATAGAAATAGACCCAGTTACGCATACAGTTTACTCACGTCCTGTGGATTGTGGATACTTGTCTGAACTACAGCATGTTTTTCTACCAACTGGATTCAAATGCAAGCGCTTTTTGTGAAAATTTAATACAGATGTTGAATAATGTGCATGCGTATTAATTTAGCATTTTGCGCATCCTTTTTTTGCAGTATTTCAGCATATTGATATTGCTCTTGCAAAAGATATTAAATTGTGTTCTTACGATAGATTTGACTATCGGCGGATGCATCTATACAATATGCTGATGCTGTAGTATAATAGATGGATAATGGACAATGGATATTAGATATGCTTCATAATATATCGATTTATGTATTCACATTACACATGGAATATTGAGAGAATTATTGAAGAACCGGTAATTTTAGGAAGGAAACCTTGAAAGTTTTTCAATAAAGCAATAGAAACTTTTCAAGAGGTAACATGAACTCTGTTTCCTGTTCCCTTCTTTCCATTTTAGTATTGTGTTATGCAAAAATGTGTGTAAATGTACAACTTTAGAGTGGGTGAACCTCGGCTTAAACTTGTTTGTAGTTTGTAGTTTGTAGTTTGTATAATATTGTATAATATTCATGCATGATATTGAATGCACAAGATGTTTTCAACCAATTGTGTCTTGTTATGCTATCATTTCATTTCACTTGACTCAAAAACGGTACAAAGTCCAATAAGTTTTTTCGCTCTCGCTCTCAATCTCACTCCCACTCTGTTTTCCTGTAACAAGTTCACAATTCAATCCATTCAGATTTCAGATGCTCTGTCTGTCTGAATTTCTCATGTCAAACAGGGAAAATGGGAAATGGAAACAGAAGAGAAAGCACATTTCTCTTTCGCTGAATCTCACTGAATCCTTCCTTTATACATTGTGTGTATTGGATATTACACATTTTATACTATTCCAAAACTCCAAACTACAAACTCCAAACTCGAAGCTCGCTCAAATTTTGAATCTCAGAGCCAAAGCCAGAGGACCTTTTATTTCCATTGCCATTTAAAATTGGTACAAAAAAGGGCAATGGAAGTTTTTCAAGTGTTCGAGTGGCTCGAAAATTGAAAAGCTGATTTTGTGTTTCATAAGTTTGTTAATTCTGTCGACTTGGAGTTTTCCGTTCCTTGTTCAATTCAAAAGAGCAAGGAGAACGGAAGAGGAAAAGAGAAGAGAGGAAAGAAAAGAAAGGGAGGAGGAAATGACTGAATTCATAAGTTGTGTTTCAGTTTGACTCCGACTTTGACTTGGATTCAGATTGACAAGTCAATCGTTCATAGAAACTCATTCATAATAGAAAAGCCACTACATGCTCCTTTGCTCCTTTGCTCATGTATATACAATGTACAATGTAGAAGGAAACTAACCAAAGAAAGGCAGCAAACAAACAAACACAAGTGGAAAAAATATTATGAGAAAAGTCCTAATGTTGCTGTTTCATCCCATGCTATGCCATTTCACTTTCCTTTTCTCTCTTTCCTTCTCCTTCTCCATCGTCTCCTTCTTTTTGGCCTGTTCCTGTTTCTGACATGTGTACCAATTTTCTGATTGAATAGACTCAAATCTAGAATCAAACGGTCATTCATGATTAAATTTAGTTGAGCGCCTCAATGGACGACTACGACTAGGAAAACGAAGACGAAAACGAAGAGAACGATGTAGAATGTAGAATGTAGAAAAACGCCCCATCACATCACATTCCATACATTTACATTAGATTAGATTACTGAGAATTGCGGATGAAATATCTATGGCAGTAAGTACATGCTTTGTCTGTGGTCCTTTCATGGCATTGGAAATTGGAACATTTTCCCCCTTTTCTTTTTGCAAACCAAGCATGCTGTTTTTCTCTAATATTAAACAACTCGACGCTAAAAAAACTATAATATTTTTCTGTAGAAGGTACAGTGTACACTGTACACTTTAGAAATTGCTGAAAGAGAGTGAGAAATCGGAGATTGGAGATTGCAGATGGACTCACTCTAGACTCTATACTCTGGACTTTGGACCAAAGACTTGAAAAACAACCGGAAACGAGTGGAGTGAAAAGAAAGCTGAGAAAAAAAGAGAAAAGAAGCAAGTGAACAAGAAACAAGAACAAGAGTAAAGTGAGCGAAGACTCTAGAATCTAGAGTGTAGAGTGTAGAGTGTAGAAATTGCGGTTTTCTAGAGATTCTTTGGCTAGAACTATGATATATCAGCACTGGATGTGTTGGGCGGCTGCATGCTGTGCAAAGATATAAGTTGTGTCTCAATCTCCAATCTCAGCCTGGAAGAGGAAGAGATTCTCTATACTCGACATATACACTGTACACTGTAGAGACAGAATGAGCCAAACGGAGAAGGTCTGAATGGGCGAAGAAATGAGTAAGAGATTGGATGAAATGAAAAGTGAGTGAATGTCTTGACTTTTCTATAGCAATGTTGTAATTAACTACTTTTCATTAAGATCCATTGAATTGGGCATTGAGCAGTGAGCAGCCAAGGCTTTACTTTACTTCACACACAAGTCACTGTACAAGCTACTGTATAAAAGAAGCAGGATGCCTAAAGATGTGTTTGTGTATGTGAATGAATGGAAGAGTCTAAAAGTCGTATACAAAATACAAAGATGAAAAGGATGAAGAGAAAGATGTGCAACAATTTCCTTGAACACCAGTCTCCTGATTCGAGACTTGAGTAATAACAAAGTTGATGCTTTTCCATGCGGATGCCAATGTGTATTTATGATTTGATTTTTGATTGAAAACAGGAGAATTGAGCATTGACCATTGACCATCTGTTTTCATTTTCATACATATGGTATGTGTATGTGAAATGGGGAATTGTATCAAGTTGGGACTTGAATTTCTTCTTGATTGAAAAACAGGATGTTGATTAGACATAAAAGTGGAAAATATGTACAAAGTAGGAAGTAAAAGTTTACCTGTCCGCCAAGTCATCTTCCGCCCTTGAGACAGCCACATTCTCACTAAAAATGTAGACTCGTTTGTCCCCTTGATACCATTTGATGGAGTGGATGGGTCCACAAGTTGTTGGTCTCAGTGTGCATGGCAACATGACACTTTGGTCCTTCAGTCCAGAAACTTCTGCAGAGATATTCGACGTATCTATTTATTTAGAAAACAAAAGGAGAAACAGAATCGTGTGTCATTAGTTACAATTCACTTATTTAACATTTATATCTGTACGTGGGAAATGTGCCATTTCTTTAATTATGTCTATTTGTAGATTGTAGACATCCGTACATCCGACATCCGCCCACATGTATTTTTATGCTCAGTTCCATTTCTATTGTACCTACAACCTACAGAGTTCCCTTGATTTAACAATGGAACAATCTCATTAAAATGTTATGCAAAAGTGATGACAAAATTATGGTTTTCATTCAATCCGGATTCGTGCATATGATATACAAAATACAACACACAATATGAATTCAGATTCTCATTCATGCTCACTAAAACAGCATACAACACAATTTAATAATACAGTAAAATACGGGGAAAACAATAAACTACAACTTTTACACTTGAACAAACTTTTACTAATGAATTCGTTGACATCAATTATAGAAACAATGGAACATAGAGAATGGAGAATGGAGAAGGAGGGAAAACTTTTTGATATGTCATTTCACACTCCGATTTCAGACTACAACTTTGGTTGCGACTACGAGAAGTGAGGACAAACTACATGTAGGTCTTTTCTACAATTTCCCTCCCACTTCATTTATATCTCCCCCTTTTTTCTCTCCCAGTAAAACAGAAGCGGATTTATCTATGTATTCCCATGTGTTTCAAATAAAATCCATCCATATTACATAGTAATAAAAGAAACAGACAAAACTAGGAGCTTTAAAAACTGAAAATGTGGGATCTGGAAAGCCATTAAAAACAAAAAGTGGCCTGATTTTTTACCAGTCAATTTCAACTTATTCATTCATTAATTCATTCATTTATTTATTATTTATTGACTTGCCATTGAAAACATACAAAGATTCAAATCAGAGACAACTGGAAAAAGCAAAAACCATATAACTTGTTTGTGGTTTTTTTCATAATATTGCACTATGGTTTTCATGAAATGTACTTTCTTGTGAAAAACGGATTCAAATTACATTTTACATTTACAATTTTTGTCATCAAAGTCATTCAAAATTCATAAATACAGCAAAATGGTCGTAGTTGAGAAGTAAGTAGTGCTGAACTAACAGTAAGGAGAAAAAGATGGAAAACGCAGTAGCATTAGTAGCAATTTGTCCCACATTTTCTGCCAAATTTCACATGGTAGTTATAAATCATTCACATGCAAAATTCAAAATGCACAGCGTAGAATGTACAATGTACAGTGTACAGTGTACAGTGCACATTTGAAATATGAGATGAAATATTGAACATGGAACGAAATGAGAGGTGAAAAATATTCAGTTCAGCTTTTGCAACCATTATAAAAGTGTTGTCACAGTTTTTCAGGTCGAATACAAGCTGTACACATTTTGCAAAACCTTTTATCCACGTTTTGCAAGGGAAAAGAAAATCTTGGATAGTTTTTCCGCCCCTTTCAAAAGAATATTAAAATATACCAAAGACTCTAGAATCCAGAATCTAAAATCTAAAATCTAGATTCTAGATTCTAGGCTCTGGTGTTGAAACTGTCCATTTTCCATGTTCCATGTTCCATATTCCATACAATATATTTGGATAAGGCATGAGACATGAGGTGAGAAGAGACCGGAATATGAGAATGAAGAATGAAGATGAACTCAACGGAACGGAAGACTCGTGATGACTTCAAAGACTTGCTTTTTTATTCACTCCACACTCTTTTCCACCGTCCTTCGCCCTTGTTATACGTTATACATACATGCAGACAATGTCGAGGCCGGAGTCGAACTTGATGTCAGAGTAGGAGCAGAAGCAGAAGCAGAGGCAGAGGTAACCTAACGTCTCTTTGATAATCAAAAAAGTCCAACCGCTGAGAAACTTTGGAAAAGTTGAACGAAATAACCTTTTTTCTTCCGTCTCCACCTCCTCTTTCAACTCTACACTCTACAACATGGAGCCCACACCAAGGCAAGAAAAAGGGACCGTTTTCTCTCTTCTCTTGAATTCTTTAGTAAATAGTAAACCCCAACAAAAACTATGGCTCAAACTTTGAGTTTTTTCTACATTCTACACTCTACACTCTACACTCTACACTCTTTGCTATGTACAGCGTACGTTTAGAATCTAGACTCGAGATTCGAGACTCGCGACTGTAACGTGAAAACTACTGTAATTCTACACTCTAAACTCTACTTTCTACACATTTTCTTGGCCTAATCCTTCTGCTCCAAACTCAGTTCAACTCAACTCAACTCAAGTCTCAGATCAGCTCAGCTCAGCTCGGCTCAGCTCTGTTCAACTCAGGTCGGCACGACTCAGCTCAGCTTTAGCTTTAGAACTTCTCAATCTCAATTGTGCAGGCAGGAAACAAAAACTCGACGCGGTGGAGAACACGGACGATAGAAGATGGAAGAAACCCTTTGTTTTAATGTTAAACTTCTATGCTCCATCTTCTACTTTCTACCTTCTACAATCTACACGTATTCATGTTCACAAGGCTGGTTGTTTTGAAAAACAAAACAAAACAAACAAAAATGAAGGTATGGAGAAAACGGATTTTTTACTTTACTTTACTTTACACCAGGAGACAACGACAATAGGAATAGTGCGACACAAGTATATATCTCGCTGGTTCCTCTAAACTGAAAGTAAGTACACATACTTTTTATATGTTCATACAGACATACAGACATAGCGTCGCTGAGTGTTGATACATAAACAAAATTTACAGTCCCACGTCGGGTCGTCGGTTGTTTTGTCTTGTCTCTGTCGTCACATTCAAGTCAACCCAAGATTCTAGATTCTACATTCGAGATTGTAGAAAAGTTTAAAGAGTCAGTTTTACGTCTATTTTTCTCACCAGAGGAAAATAAAGACAAAAGTTGCTCCTTGAGCAAGACAATTCAATACAAAATCCAAACCAATCTAGTTCAATCTAGAATCTATGTACAATCTACATTGTGGTGATAATGAGAGATGAGTAAGAAGAAGAACACCGTACAGCGTACACCGTATAATGTACAGTAGTGTACAGCGTAATAAAAAACGAGATATACACTCTTTCTCTCTTTTTCTCCTCATAATACAACCCCAAACTTTGGTCATAATACAAGTCATAAAGATCTGGAGGAATAAAAAGGGAAACAAAACAAAACAAAGTTTCCACACCGTTTTATTATTACATACAACAGTTTTATAGTGTATCAACTTGCCAAGTGTTTTCATTCTAGATTCTTAGATTCTAGACTCTAGATTCTAGACTCTAGATAGTTTTTCAAATAAAGCTGAGAAGATTACACATTATGATACATGTCTATCACTTTAATAAATTACAAAGACAGGCTCCAATTTTTGATGAGAGATTTGTCTAAAATTAACAAAATATTTAGATTGATTTGTTTTGAACAACTTTTTTCTGTAGCATAGGAAATTTCTATGCCATACAACTGTAATGTTTCATTGTAATATTTCAACAGCTTTGAATATTTGAATATGAATTCGTAATGTTTAAAATTGAATGCTACATACAACAAACAGCGGTTGATTTTTATGATCGTGAATCAATAACATTTTCATGGTAATAATCGTAATTCCAGAGCCAAAACAATAGTAGAAATACATTGTGTTTTCTTGTGTATTTTAGCTGGACTATTCAGCATGTACAGTGAACAGTGTACAGTGTACAATGTACATTAAAGATTCGGAAACATCTTAAGGTATTGTGGCATGACGATGTAGAATTCACGGTTGACTCTTCTTTCTTCTCCAGAACCAGAACCAAATCCAGATTCAGATCCAGTCCGAGATAAAAAATACAATAACAATCGCCCTATGAAGTCCACACCGCACCGCACAGCATCACACCACACCATGTGAAATGGATCTGCCTACTTGCAACTCGACAATGGAAACTCGCTACTTTTCACATGATACATGCTTAAAATATCCCTTCATATCCTGTATGAAACCAATTCAATGACAAGAATGAGAATCTCATGTAAATTCCCAGGGAAACTGAATCCAATCCAGACCATTCTTCTGTTCAGCCAGTGTACGTTTTGTATGTACATTGTACATTGTAGAGCGAAAGGACAGGAAAATACCATTCTTGTTTTGTATTTATTTGCTCATGCATTTTTTACATTTGAATATTTTCCACATATTCACACATTCATATTCAATGGCCTCATTCATTCACTCATATTCATTCATACGGTATGCGGTCGCATGGTCTTATTCTAAATCGTAGAGTGAACAACAACCCAACACACAACACAATACAATACAATATACAGCGTCTTCAATTTTCTCCTCAGTAGTTCTAAATGAAGTGTGAAGGACTCAGCTCAGCTCAGCTCGTCCCATATTAGGAATAGCATACGATCATATGAATGAATAAGTGAAACCACAGGAAGTTTTTCCTTCTTCTTTCTCCATTTAGGAAAACAGTTATGGAATGTTCCCTTTTCCTATTCCTATTCCTATTCCTATTTTGAATTTTGAATACCGTTTATGAGCCGAACCGGAGCAATACTAATACTGAAATGTAATAGTAGTCATACAAAATAATAGAGTCGAATCATCTTTTTTTGGCCGAAATATGGATAATTCAAGAATCCAGAATCCAGAATCTAGAATCCAGAACCAGATGATCAAACAGACGAAGAGAATCACCTCCCATTTTTCTTTATCTTCATTCTCTTATTTTCTGCATGTAAATCAAATGATAATGATAACAACGAAGAGGAAGAGAGAAATGGAAATAAGAACTTGAATAATCAAGAAACAGATCTGTTTTTCCTCTGTATATTCCACAAAGCACATTGAACAACTTTTAAAACCATGAGTTGATGTCAATTTAGATTTTTAGCACATTTTCTAACCGTGGTGAATTGTGGTTGTGAATTGTGAGACTTGTTATATTTAAGTTTATTCCATTTTCATTCACTTTTCTCGAATTTCTTTTAAAAAGTCCAAATCCCAATCCCACATCCAGATCCACATCCAGATCCACATCCAGATCCAACTTTGAGATCCAAAACTTAGGGCTGTAAGCCTAAACATGATGCATAATGCATGTAGAATGTAGACTTTAGACTGTCTCATACCTGCATCGCCTTGTTCAGCAAAAGTTACGAGGAAAATAAAAAAAAGAAGAGATTCATCGCACGCGGAAAGAGAAGAAAAGAGAAATAGAAAAGGGGAAAATCGCATTCCAGTGTGTGGAAAGAAAACGAGGTGCGTAGTGTGTAGTACGTGAAAAAGTAGGAGAAAATGTGGCAAGAAGATCCAAAACCGATCTTGTTGAATCTGAAATCTCAAATCTGGATTCCGGATCCAGATTCTTCTGTACTAAAATCCAGAATCCGAATAGGATGTACGATGTGCGTTATAGGATGCGAGTCTAAAGTATCTGATAACTTATAAGAAACTGTAGCTGTATCTGTTATAGATAGAGAGTGAAGAGAGAGTGCGTTGAGCTTTTATGTGTAATGTGTAAACACAGATAAGGACTTTGGGTGAAAGTGAAAGAATGAAGACGGAGATGCAGAGAAAACTGCTTCATGTCTCTTCACGCACAGGTACAGTGCACGTCTAGACTCTAGACTGTAGATTGTAGATACACCAATAAAACATGTACAATATCAAAACCAGAAGAGAAAATGGAGAGGAGCAGAGCACTTTTGGTCCCGTTAAATGGAAGGGTGTAATGTTTGGGACAATAAAGTGTGATGATGATGACGATGACGACGATGGTAAGAAATCCAATCCAATCCAAACCAAACCAAACCAATCTGTGGAGGAGAAAGTCCAACAAGAAACTTGGGTTGGCCAAAGTGTCCAATAAATAAAAAAAGTCCTCATATCTACTACCAAAAGAAAGAAACAATGAAAACAGAATCCATACAAAACCTCTAACCCAAACCAAACCCAGCCAAACCTAAGTAAAGAGAGGGAAAAATTTCAGCATCTTCGTGGTGCAATATGCAAACAACGAGCAAAGAATACATCTATACGTTGCAGTTGTACATATATTATGTATCTATAAAAAGAGTATATCTGTTGTCTCTTTGTCTCTGTACTTATTTTATCCGTAGTTTACGGCAACGACGGAACGTAATAGAATGAAAAATATACAAATAATATGTATTAATATAAAGTAAAAGGGATGAAAAAATCCAAATCCAAATCCAGAGGAAGGCGTAAACTTGCAAAGTAGGAAAAACATTTGGTGTGAACTGCACAGCATATCGCTGTATAGCATGGCTTTTACCATTGCACAAAGTTTTCTACAGTTTACTTTGGATCCTTGCCATCCTCAATTCATCCACTCTGCACTCTGCTCTCCGAACCCTCCTTCTCATTTCAGAAAAAGGAGAAAAAACTTTCCATTTTAGAATATTTCCCCTTTTCCCTTGTGCACTTATGTTGATGTGTGGATTTTGGATTGACCATTGGCATTGGCACTGGCATTGAAGTTGGATTTGTATTTGCATTTATTCAAGTGAGGAAACAACTTGATGAACCGTAATAGCAGAAAAACAATCTCAATCTCAGATGGATTTGGATTTAGCGTCAGTCTCGATTCTGGATTCTCGAGTCTTGAGTCTCAGTTCTCCATGTTTAAACTTGAAATTCGTGTAGTCCATGTTTTTTATTTGTTTGTATTTTATGAAACATGTTTAGTTTCACTGTTTTTGTTGTGGTTTTGTGGTCAAATTGATGTATTCACAGTTTAATATTTTCATCACTTGGGAAAGTTTGTACGGTTGTGCAGGAGCGGGAGAGAAATCTGTACGCTTTACAATCTACATGAATCAAAGGATCCTCAATTTGTTTTTATATTCATAACCTTGTACATTTCATATGTACAAAGTGCAAAGTAAAAGGTACATGATACACTTTTCTACATTTTATTATTATTACTATTGATATGCTGTAGAACTCGTGTACATGTAGCCGGAAAATTGTTTCTTTCTCCCCGAGTAATTCTCAAATGTAAAATCAAGGATTTTCCCTCAACACTCAAAACTCAACGCTCAAGACGCATTTATTTTCTAGTTATAAAACTTGAAGAGTAAAAGAAGTTCTACACTCTACATTCTACAGCATACGACGTATGTATGTATTTTGTACGTATTTTCTACTTGGGAGTTAAGTCTAAAGCCTAACGTTTTACAGTATGTATGAGAATAGGAAGAAGAAAGTAGAAAGTATGTTGAGTTTTGAGCGTTGAGTGGTTGGCGATGGTAATGGTTGAAAGTTGGGATTTTGAAGGTGGAGTAGAGTGAGATTTTAATTTGATTCTTCTCAAGTGTGAAATTCCCGCATCTGTTAATTTGATGAGGCACGTGCGAATCGATTTTGGGGTTGCCACTGAGATTCAAATCTAAATCCAAATCCAAATCCAAATCCAAATCCAAATTCGAATCTTTAACATTTTACCATTTCCTTTCTAATCTGTTTTCACTACGGACTACAAACTCAAAGCTAAATGTAAGAGCTAAGAGTTTGCTGTACGGATGTGGATGATTCTGCTTCGTCTACCTTGTCATCATCATCGTCATCGTCTTCCTAATCGCAATCATCAAGTTCTTTGGTGCTTTCTAATTGCGAGACGAACGTCTTATCATTTACCATTTACCGTTTCAGAAGAGGGCGCATACTTTTTGAGCTGAAACTGTAAACTGTACATTGTACATTGTACATTCTACAGTATACAATGTACATATTTTACCTTCCATCGATTAATCAAGAATCAAGAATCAAGAATCAAGAAAATCAAACTTTGTCTGCGTGTAGAATCTGTTGTGGTTTGTACAAATGTTAAGGAGTCGTTCAAAAAAATTCAAATAATTCAAATGATTGAACGAATGTCGATTTCGATTTGGATTTCGACTTTGACTTGAAGCTGAACTTCAAGTCAAGTCGAGTAAATTGACTAAAAAACATTCCTCTACTCAACTTTATTCATTTGTGAAGGGACAGACCGAGAAGGAAAAGGAGAAGAAGAAAGAGAAAGAGAAAGGAAGAGAGAGAGAAAGTGGGGTCTGAATTAGTTTTTTGTTCTTGATAAAGCCAAAAAGTTACTCGTTCAAAAGCAAAAATGGTGAATTAGAAAAGGAAAAAGAGAAGAAAGATTTTTACTTTCTTTCACTGGGTACAGAAAAAAAAATCTTGCTCAATGTTCAATGCTCAATGCATTTCTTTCTAATTTATATAGGAAGAAAAACACTCCACATGATAACTAACTCCAAAGTCTAAACTCTAAAGTCGAGTCTCAAGACTAAGACTCAAGACTCAAGACTCAAGTCAACTCCACTTTTTTTCTCCGCCAAGGTACAAACACGCACGGAGCAAAAACCAACGCAACCCAAGCCAAACCAAGCCAAAAAGTTTACGTGTAGATTGTAGATACTTTTTGTTTGTCTTTTGTATTGACTCGCCATTCTCCATTCTCCATACACCAAACACCAAACAGCATACACCGTACACGCACGCATCAAACCAAGCCAAGCCAAGCGCCCAATTTAAAGCCACACCAAACACCAAACAGAAAAACCTCGCTTTCAGAAAACTTATGAATAAATTTTCTTTTCTAAGTCAAGTTCAAAGTTTCAGAGTTTTTCCTCCACCAAAGGCCAAATATGTAGAGAAAGAGAGAAAGAGGGAGATGCGATGAGTGTGCATTGACTCGTTTGGTGTTTGGTGTTTGGCGTTTGGTGTACAGATAAATGCTAGATTCTTCTATCTCTGTTGTACATATGTACCTGCCTCCGGGATTTAATAAAGGCAAACAAACAAGGATTAACTCGTCTAGAAGTCTAGAATTTAGAACCACAACTTTCCAGACTTTCAGGCCTTTGAATCTCGAATCTTGCATCTTGAATCTTGCATCTTTTTCAACTTTCCCTTGCACCCAAAAAAATTAGTTGGTGGGTTGATAAATCCCTTTAAAATTTTAAACTCACTGAACACAGATTCAAGATTTAACCTGATGCAATTTTCCACTTTGGTTTGGTTTTGGCTTTGGTTTTGGTTTAGTTTTACAAGTTTCCGAGGATGGGGTAAAAGGTTTTTCCTTTCTGCAGTCTCCTTTCTGATTTAGCTTTTATCTTGAAAATCGAATGATGAATGATTAGCCTTGCAAAATGGTTTAAACTGTATGAAAAATGTAGTTTGTGTCTGATTTCTTTTTCTACATAGGCTGAGGCTGAAACGAAGTCTGAGACATGTATAAAAAACTCAAAAGATGGAAGATGTAAGATGGAGACGAAGACGGGGCCGAGTTTTAGATTAGAATTAAGTAGAGAAAATTTACTAGAGGTCTTTTCTCCCTCTCACAATGACTGGCAACATTTTTGCCTTCTCTCTTTCTCTTTCTCTCTCTCTTGCTCTCTGTCTCTCGTTCTGTCTCACGCTTTTAGGTCGTTTACGTCTTGGTTTCAAAGGAAAAAAATCCGTCGTGAAAAGGAAAAGGAGGGCAAAAAGATAAATGATGCGTACACTTGTGTACGTAGAGCATCCAGCATACAGTTCCAGTTTTTAGTTTCGAGTTTTCCAATCTTCCAGTTTCGCCATCCACTTGTGTAAGTGTACGTAAAATGTTCTTGGAGCCGAGACACACGGCCACTACAATTCGGTACAATGCAAGGAAAACGAAATGCCTTGTGATACAAAATACAACATTCAAGATACAGCAAAACTACACACTACACACATTTCCTCTACATATGTTTACACTATATTATAAAAAAGTAAGGGCAATGACTACAAAATCCAACATCCAACATTCAGCATCCAAGATTCAAGATCCAAGAGATGTTGTCTCTGGGATCTTGGAAGAAGGAGGAAGAAGAAGACGGCCAAGAGGACGGCGACTATCTCAGTCTTCAGTCCCGCATTTAAGAATCTTGGCATTACATTCTCGGGGACAAGAGTAGGAGTAACATACGGAGAAAGGTTCGTTGGTCTCAACACAACTGATCCCGGGATCTGGAATCTCAAGATAGAAACTCTCCACTCTACACTCTACTGTCTAAACATGTGTGTAGATTGTAGCTGTTGGAATTGTCGAGTATGGAGAATGGAGAATGGAGTATATATAAAATATGTGTAGAGGGCAGAGGAAACTAGCACAAGAGACAAGAGTGTCCAACTCCCAAAGGAAGATCAAGTAGGACGGTGTGCGACAGAGAAGAATAGTTGTTTCGTGATTTCGACAATACAGCCTCATCAAACTCTCTGTCCATTTCCTTGGGTGACAAATCGACCCGGTCAGTCACTTGCTCTCTTTCTATAAACTCTTTCTCTTTCTCTCTCTCGCAGTTTCTTCCCTTTCTTTCTTTTTGTCCATTCAGGTTGAATCGGGATAATGTAGAGAAACTACACATGGACAACGGAGATCGTACACTGTACATTGTATATACAACCTTTATTATACCTCCTTTTTTCCTATACTTTTTTACCAGAGAAAAAGGAAATCGAGTGTACACAATGACTACACATTTCCACATCCTACATTCTACATTCTATATTCATTGCTACAAAGATACTCGAAGGAAGAAGGACGAAGGACAGTCCAATAGGACATTTGTCTCCACTTTCTCCACCGTTACCAGTTTGTCTCTCTCTCTGGTTCTTATGTGGGTGTGGGAATCAGTTTGAAAAAATTGCATCGGATTCGCAAAAAGCCCAAGGAACTTGTCTACACTCTGCAGTCTGTAGTCTAGGATACTATGAAAAAAGGTGGAAAGAATGGGAAAGGGCTGGAGGGATCATGTGAGTCGCACAGTGGAATAGTGACACCCAGGGCAATACATGGAAACTACATATCTATCATACATTTTTCCTGTAGGTTTGGTCTCGGTTTTCCTTCGTCCACATCCTTCCGCTTCTCGTCATCCTCATCCTTCTTCTTTCCTTTACAACGGCTAACATGGCCTTTTTACTAGTTCTTTTTTTCCTCCATGTGCATGCAGATTGGAGATGGTCGCGCTTTGTAAAGCTGAAGGAAAGCTGGAGAACGTAAACTGAGGATGGACGTCGTGTCCTTCTCCTCGCCTTCTTCTTCGTCAAATGTAGTTGATACTCAAGTTCATGTAGAATGTACAATGTACATGGATGTGGATGTGGATGGATAGCATTTCATAGGAAAGACAGTAGACGAGTGGAATAGAATAGAATTTTACCATAAGAAAAGCATGTTGTCTCTCCAACGGACTGTAGACGGTGAACCGTGCCGCTGAGTGTGTTTTATCTAAAGATTCAGTGACAGTGCAATCCTATTCTTTATCGATCCTGGATCCTGGATCCAGAGTTCTGGACCAGAACCAAAACCAAAACGAAGACCTCTGCTTTTTCTTCCCACCATGTTCATTCCCTCTGCCATCATCATCATTCTCAACATCAGTCTCAGTCTCAGTCTGAGTCTCATTCCTTTCATCCTTTTGCTTTTTCCTGGCAATCGCACCCGCACATTTCTTTCCTGTTGTCTTTGCTCTCGTCCTCGTCATCATCCCGACGGCTTTCACTAGCCGTCTAACCATCTAGCCCTCTCATTCTCTTCTCCTTGCATATTTCCACTACTGGCAATTTTTGTCCATGTAATAACAATAAAGGGAAAGCAATCTTCTTAAAAAAGAAGCTGGTGATAATGGTAATGACAATGACAATGACAGTGGATACGAAGACGAAGACAAAGCCGAGGAAGAGGACGACTCAAGCATTTTTACAACTGAGGGTCTAAAATAGATTCATTTTGTAGAATAACCTTTAGCATTTTGGAGCTTTGGAGCTTTGGAGTTTTCGAGTGTTGGAACTTTGCAGTTTTTTTCTAGTCATCAGGCGACAAATCTATCGTTGCTTTTGTCTTGCAGCCATTTAGATTTAAATGGAGTCAGTCGGTCGGTTTTGGGCTAAATGTTATTCGCAATTCGCTATTCGTTGCTCGCTCTTGGTATTTTGTAGTTTGTTATTAACCTACATTTAAAGATGCCTTATCTGTATTTTCTAAGACAGCGATTCCAGCTTGCCGTTTGCAAACACTCTTTGTAGTTTCTAACGCCTGTGATGTAGAATGTAGAACATAATTAATTGTTTACTCCATAAAGTTACATAAATCTAGTATAAAATACGACCCTGTTCTTATCCATGTTTCCATCTTGATGTATGATGTACGATGCATGAATCATGGTATGCATAGAAAAGTGCTGTCCTGTGCTGTACAAGTCGGAGACAGCAAAACTGTACATTTTGCACTCTAAACTCTACACTTTACAGTCTGCAGTGTGCGCTGTTTTTAATGTCTCAATTTCAAAGTTGGGTGCATATATTACTATAAAACGTACAGTGTACAATATACACTGTACACTGTACAAGTTATGTGATGAGAAAGAGTTTGAGCCTACAGGAAATTAAAGTGGGACGGCAATTAAATAATAAATACGACTCTTTTTCTCCTTCCATGTTTTCTACTGCTACTTCAACTCCAACTACTTTTCTACTTGACTACTTGTCTTGCACTACTTTTTATGCGTATCACATTTTTCATGAGATGACGCCTCAAATGTATGAGGACTTTTTGAGGATTTAAGAGGAATGAAGAATGGAATGGAGTTGAATGGAATAGAACGGAAAAAAAATGTGTTGGATCTGCCGAGAGCTATGCTCCGTACTCCATGCTGCGTGTACAAGAGAATGTATTTTTTTCATCCTCTTTTCTATTCTCACTCCAAGTCTCTGCACAACTGGAGCTGAAGCTGGAAGCACACAAATGTATATATGTATAAACGTATCTATCTGCAGTCTTGAATATAGAATCTAGAATCTAGAATCTAGAATCTACTCCTTTCCCGGTTTCTAAACGCTTTGAGTTTTACTGTTTTTCGCTTAAACAAAAGACTTTTTTCTCACTTTTCACCCATTTTCCTCTCCGCCTCTGGTGTCTCGAGTCTCGAGAGTCAAATGCATAGGGAAAAGTGTGCGCACAGAAGAGGAAAATGATGGTGATGGTGCGATATTCACACTTCTTCACTTGATCTTTCTACTCCAAATTCTACTCCTACTCGTCCTTTTACATTTCCCCTCCAGGAATTCATCATCATTGTGCACAGGAGAGGCATAGCAAAGCATAGCGGAATTTGACTTTCTCTTCCATTTCCTTTGCACTTTATATCCACAATCCACAGTTATACATTATGCATTACACATAGTATAGTGTCTAAAGGAGGATAAAACTATAGAATTGAGAGCTGGAAAAAATTCTGTATAGATATAGATGATAGGTGAAACAGAACATCTCATCTTTTTATAAGCAGTTGATGCTTGAAGGTTGATGGTTGGTGGTTGGTGGTGCTTCGGTATGTCTGTATTTAGAGTTTAGAGTGATGAGACTCTAGAATCTAGATTCTAGAATCTAGAATCTACACGAGAAGAAGTGCGGATGGTTGATAAGTTGTTGTTAGCTTTTAACTATGCTCCTGTTGGTTACCAGTTATCAGCTTGGTTTGACTTGGTTTGGCTTGACTGTTCCAAATAAAAATGCGGAGACAGGAAGCGTAGAGCATACAGCATACAGCGCACAGTGAGTAGGTACATGTGTAAAAAATGTAAATGTGATGATGCCTATGAGTTTTTCACATAGGTTCATGTATCTACGTGGAATATCGATGTCGACATATCTACAAAAACATGCATGGAATAGACAGAGACAGAGATAGAGGAAGATGTAGAGACCGAGGTCGTAAAACGTATTACGGGTGCATCTCATGTTTTTTCTCCTCTTTCCACTTTCCACCAGCCCGAATCTACACTGTATAGTGTATACAGTATACCGGGAAAAAACTGGATGTAGGAGGAAGAAGAAGAAGATGAGTAGGAGGAGGCGGAAAGAAAAGTAGGCTATGTGTATGGTAAGTGTGGAATTTCCAAAACGTTTCAATGAGCTTCACTCCAAACTCCACACTCTACAATTCTCCACATTTCTCCACTGCTGCTGGTGTCTGGTTTCTGGTTTCTACTGATCTGGTGTTTTCTTACTCGTTCTCGTTCTCGTTCTGGTTCTGGTTCTGACTCTGACTTTGGTTCGGGGTTTTCCCTGATGGTCTAGTCAGCAAAATAAGGATATGATTTCCACAAGGGTCTTTTTATTGTCTTGATATCATCGTTAGGTCCTTATAGATAAATATTATATTACATGTGCCGTCTAGCCTACATAGTACATATTACAAATATGTATACGCAGACTGTAGATTATAGATTCTAGATTCTTGGAAGATCCACAGAAGGCTGACTCAAGACTCAAGACTCAAGTGTCCATGTACACTATACTATGTGCAACCATCTTCACTATGATGCGAGATGAGATGGAAATGGAGATGGAGATTGCAGAGCAATACCATAACACAAGAGGAGATAGACATTGAAACGTGTGCTAAAGTATCATGGAAAAATAGGAATAGGATCCTCCCTCTCAAATGAAATTGGTACTCATCTTTATTCCTCTCCACTCAGAATTCCATATGTAAAGTGTTACGAGAGAGATCAGATGAGATGAACGCACTTATATATCTAATATCTAAACATGTGGGCAATATGTAGACTCTAGATTCTAGACTTTAGACATTGAAGCAAATTTAATATAATGCCCAATGCCAAGATCAAGATCAAAATCAAAATCAAACCGAAAATCAAAAATCCACGCTTGTTTTCTCTTTACTCTAGAGCTCAACTTAAAATAAAATAAAATCCCTTTGTTCCGAATTCTCTTGAGTTTTAGATCCTGTATCTTTTATGTTTTTCTGGATATCTTTATCTTTTTTTATTAGTTGATAATAAGAAAGTTATTTGGTTTCCAGTTCCCTGCAGAAAAATTATTTTTGACTTTCTACTTTCTATTTCCAAGGGCACAAAACCAGAACCAAAACCAAAACCAGAGCCAGGCACAGACAAAAGAGGAAGTGAAGGAGTCATTTGTTCGCTAACAAGTCTAACGCACTGCGCTTTGTACATAGTTGTACGTTGTACATTCTTGATGTTGATGTTGATGAATTGGTGAGAATGAATGCAATGAAAAAGTGCATAAAAAGTATGGCTGACAGGAAGGGTCTAGAAACTAGAGAATAGAATCTAGAGTCTCGAGTCTCAAGTCTAGATGATGAATCACGTGAATGGGGATATCAAGTTTTTTTCTTGAGCCAAGTTTTCTATTTCTATTTCCAGTTGTGAAGAATGATGGAATGACGGACGAAGAAAGAATAAGCAGAGTTCGAGGTTCGAGAGAAAGAAAGAGTTAGCGAACAAAAAGGGGAAAAGCGGAGGGGGGTTCTAGACCCTACATTCTACATTCTACACGTTTCTTTCTCTCTCTCTCTCTTTCTTCCATTCATTTCTTCACCAAACACCTCATTCCTCATTCATCCGTCACTCATTCAACCATACACAATATTGGCATTGGCATTGACATTGGCATTGAATGTTTGGATTTTGGATGTATTATAGAAGTGCACTTGTATTTTTGTAGTTTTGTATTTTTCTACTTTTCTACTTTTGACGCATGTCACGCAGGTTGCACAATAGAATAGAATACAATGCAATACAATCTGTGTATAGATCTAGAAAAAGGGTAAGAGAAATAAAAGAGTAGTTTATAAATGTAGAAAAAAT
This sequence comes from Sminthurinus aureus, assembly GCA_034698265.1. Taxonomy (NCBI): domain Eukaryota; kingdom Metazoa; phylum Arthropoda; class Collembola; order Symphypleona; family Katiannidae; genus Sminthurinus; species Sminthurinus aureus. Next base: position 42,434 of record JAQGBH010000182.1, read on the forward strand.
CTGCGTTGATTTAAATTGAAGTTGATCGGAGTATGGAGGAGTGGAGCGACTGGAGGGGAGTAAAAGTATTCAGTAGTCAGTGTTCAGTGGCTCAGAGCGGTGGAGCATTAGACTTGTTGAGAAATTGCATGCTAATTCACTTCAACACTTTCCAGTTGGATTTTGGTTTGGGTTTGGGTAAGGGTTTTTTCCATGTAGTAAATATTATGCATTAGCATATGCTACGATCACAGCTCTTGTCTCAATTAGTTTCCATCCATTTTCAATATATTCTACTCTTTCTCTCTCTCCCTCCCTCCACTTTTTTCCTGTCAATTGTCAATACATGACAAAATAAAATCACCAGCTACGAATTCATTCAACCTTTTCCCTGTTACGCACTAAAACATACAGCTTTTTTACAGTGGAGAAATCCACATAATTTTTTATCCTCCAGTAGCACCAACATTAAGAAACATTTTCCATCTCAACTAATAAAAATTATACGTACATGTACAATGTACGTATAAATGTGTCTTGTCCACGAGAAAATAAACCCAAATTCATAAAAAAAACATGAAAAGAACAAAACAGATGAAAGCTTCCGTTCTGGCTACAAGAAAACAAGAAAGAAAAAAAGAACAAGTATCGCAATAGTGCGTAAGATGAGGAAAAATATGCCCAAAAATCCTTTCAGCTGTCACAACCCATGAAAGCAAAGTAAAGTACAGAGTGTATTGTGCATAGTACAGTTATGACTGCAAACGATGCGGATAATAGGAAGGCGGTAGTAAATAAAAGCGGGAAAAGCACTTGACCACGTTTCTATGCATCCTTGTAGATGTAAATAATATGCAGTTTTAATGCAAAATATGGCTGTGGTTAAGCTACTTCCGTGGTTTTCTTTTATGTTATGTGGACACATTTACAAAATTACAAATTCATTTTGTCTGCTCAGTTTACACAAAATCCAAAATCCTTTAAACAAACAAAAACACGAGGCAAGAGACAGGAGTAACGAGCACGGAATAATATGCAACAGAAAAGTAAAAGCTTTCACCAGGATTCTAATTCATCTGGAATCTTCTCACTTTGGGTAAACCTAAGATTTTTGAGTAAAGTTTATAAATTTTTGAAAACGCTTGTTTACAAATGTGCCAATTCTTTGGTCTAGTGTACAAAACAGAGTAAAGAGTAAAAAGTGTACACTGTGCAGTGTGCAGTGTACAGTGTAAACGTGAGGCTTTCTAGGAAAAATACATGTAAGAAGGTGTGGATTAGATTGAATTGGATTGAGGACAATTTTGCAAGGAAAAGAACATGCTTTAAAAACGTGAAATGTACTTTAAAAGCCTTTTTCATCCTACTTCATCGCTCGAGACTCTAGACTCGAAGCTCGAGGCTGGAGACTTGAAGTCTTCAAGTCTTTTGATATGAAATCCAGCTATTTATGTCAAAATATTTTGGAAATTTAATAGCCTCGGATTTTTATTTCACAAGCAAACGAAACCAAGCCAAAATACATCAAATCCAAACCAAACCAATCCAATTCCATCCAGCCTTCAATTTTACATAACCCCGAGCAAATAGTTTCTTAAAATCCTGCACGGTGTACACATTGCAGTTATACACACATTGCACAAAAACCCTGACATTTGAATATTCCTATTCTTGTCAAAGTGTAAAGTAAATACGCAACACATTAAATTGAATAGAAAACCGAATACACAAAACTCGCATCCAAATCTTCCAACTTGCAGATTCTAGTTTCTAGTTTTTCGATTCGGGGTTCTAGTAGTTTAAGCTGGTATTGTGTAATCTTTCAAGAGAGGAAATTCCGCGTGAGAAATTTTGTCATTTGCCTTTTTGGGGAGGAAAAAATGTGAGGAAAGTGTATATTCTGTATTCTATATTCTGTACTCTGTCACTTTGTCAATAGAATGCCGAGTCCAATAGCAATTGCTTGCAAAAGAAAGAGGCAAATGTATTGATATTTACATTGACGATAGACGCACAGTCATATACAAATATATAGGTACACACTAGGAACATAAATGAATGTATGAGAATCACATGTATGGTGGTGATGTAAATGTAAATGTATTCACCTGAATCTTTTATGCATACAAGTACACTGTAAAGGAGCAACATAAAATGTATCGACAATCCAAAATCCACACGACACATCGCATCATCAATATTCCCGTAGGCAAAAAATTGCAATGTGGGCCATTGTGATTTTGGTAGTGATTCTGAGTCTGGTTCTGATTCAGTTCAATTCTGATTCAGATGAATAGCATAAATTTACAGAGTAAAATGTAGCAGAAAAGCCAATAGCGCCAAAATACATTCAGCCTTCAGCATGGACCATTCCGATTTCATCCCATTCTACAACCTACAATCTACAAGAAAATATAAAGCCCACACACTACACACACTACACTCTACACAGTACAAACTGTATACTTTATGGATCTACATTATCCATCCGCCATCCTCTATCCTCCATCCTCTCAACTCTCAACTCTCAGTGCACACCATAAACCACATCTACTTATGTCGGAGCAATTTTTCTCAAAAACTCAGTTACCAGAACGACCAAAGACGGAGAGGAATAATACTGTACAGCGAGTGAAAAAGAACCAGACCCAGAACCAAAACCAGAACCAGTGGCAGAAGGAGGAGGCTGACTTTGAATAAAAAGAAGAGGAAGAAACAGGATTGGCAATTCAAAAGGCCTGTTCTTTACACTGCTCTAGTTGTAGTTGTGTTGGAGGTCTGAGATTTTTGGTGCTGGTTTGGTTTGGTTGAGTTAGTTGAACCCTGAGCCATGTATTCATTTTCGGAGAAAGTGTAAGAGTAGAGGCAGAGGGAAAGTACTTATAACGGAGCATAAAGGGACTTTACTCCTTCAGCCTCAAGTTTTGACTATAGAGTCTCGAGTCTAGAGTCTCAAGTTTTTCCTTGGTTCTTCCTCATATACTAAATATAGTGCTTTTATACAATATACAGTACACAGTGTACAGAGGTACAGAGTGTAAGAAAAATGCAAGTGTTATATGTAGAATGTAGAACGTAGAACAGAGGATGTAGAATGTATAGGACAGGTAGGTAGGTTGGTTGGTTGGTGGGTTTTTCTTTGGAACTTTGAATGTTGAATCGGTTTGGTTTGGATTGGTTGGTTCGTGGTTCGTAAAAAAAGGAGGAATTGATATTGACACATGGAGAGGTGGTGAATGGTGAGTGTTGGATGTTGGATGTTGGATAGTGGATGTGTGGTGGTAATGGGGAGCATTGAGCATTGAGATTCTTTGCTATGGCTCCCGAGGGGAAAATCTCCCACATCAGCCGATCAATTTATCGGAGGATTCTCAGATTGAACTATAGATTGATGGTTCTGTGGATAGTCACTCCAGTCCATTACTGTGGCATCAGCATCCAAAATCTAGAATCTAGAATCAAGAAAACTTTGCCGTATTTTTCCAGGAAATTTTCTGCTTGTACCCCAGAGAATGAGAACAAGAACGAGAACGAGTATCTACCATTACATACGTTTCCGGATTCCGGATTCCAGATTCCAGATTCCAGGTTCTAGATTCCTGATTTATTTCTTTACTACAGAAATCTTTAGTTTCCACATTAACATGTAATAATTTGAGAATTTTATATATTTTCTAATTTATTTGATTCTAATGCATTTTATCTACGTATTTTGCGGAAAATGATTTTTGTCCGTCTGAATTTTGCGCTGTCGATAAAGTATGAATCGGCATTTAATTTCGACCCAAAGAGATTCCATAATCCATAGTAATTCATAATATCTTCACCGCTAGAAAAAAATGTTGCGTTTCTTGCCCGATATTTTGCCCACTTTTACTTTTTATCCTTCTGTCCTGGAATTTCATGACAATGTGCAAAAAATGTCCCGGAAACATAAATATAATAAATTTCCAGTCGAAAAAAAACCGACTTTGGAAATGGGACACTGGACTTTGGACTTTAGAAATGGGATGACAACGTCTGATACAATAAATGTTTTTCGAATAGTATTTAGACACATATTTCTGTGATTGTAGCACAACGATTACAGTGACAAAAGCACAGCACAAGAAAAACGGATGAAAATGAGACGAGAAGATGACACAGTCCAGTCCAGTCTATTCCAGTCAGCTGACCCAACAAAACAGGACAACCCAGAAGCTAACCAAAACGAAAATGACAATATCAATATCAATACAAACACTGATACTAATATACATGCCAAATGCGTTTTGGATATTGGATATTGGATTGGATAGGCGTAAAAATGTAGGTTCTCTTTCCATCTCTTTACATGTAGATGAAAACTAAATAGAGATGTGAAGAAAGGACAAGCCGTTTACTTTAGTTTAGTTTAGCTGACTTGATCTCGATGATGTTTAGTATGATTAGAAATGACTTTGACGATTAATAGATACAAACCAAACCAAACCAATGTTATACATTTTCCTCCAAAGAAAATGCTTTCGTTAGGTCTCGTTTTTTCTCCTGTTTTCTTGGTGTATGACGATGACGATCAAGGCATAACGATAAAGGATAATTATGTTTCTTCATCATCACTCAAGAGTCACAAGACCAGAGAAGATTGCCATAGCCGTGAAGAGGGAGGAGTGGAGAGTGAAGAGTGAAGAAAAGAGAAATGGAAGTACAAGAAATACAGATACAGATATTGGAATGAGGAAAGGGAGAAAAAAACGATGGAAAAAGCAAATAAGCAAGAAAGCTAACCAGCCAGCCAAGCCAAGCCAAACCAAGCCAACGAGCTGTAGGAAATAAAGAGAGAGAGGGAAAGATTGAAGGATGAAATGAAAGGCGAGGAAATTACTCTCTGGTTGAGTAGAATCAGGAGAAGATGGAAGAAAGCAGAGGAAAAAGAGGAGGAGAGCGAAAAGGAAAAGGAGGGAGTAAAAAATGTGCTGATATCTTAGGGAAATCTGCCAAAAAGATTTCATATCTATCCTCATTGATTTTCTTTGTGGTCATAGTCCACAGTCCACAGTTCACAATCCACCATCGTCCTACTCGTTTTCTTATTCCTAGGCATAGTCATTTTCCTCTCATCTTTTACAATAATACTTTCTCCCTTTCCTTTTTTCCACTGATATAAATACGCACATAGGCACGTGTACATGTATAACTGCAGACCACGCTCATTGTCAAGTCAAACTCAAATTTTCTTCCCTCTGGCCCTTTCTCATTCCATTTTTCTCCAGTGTTTACACTACGCAGAACAATTCGAATCCAACGTTCAATGTCCTTGCTCTGTCGAGCTCTGGGAACGTGAAAAATGCCAACCACCAGCCAACTAGTGACTAGTGACTATATCAATGACCAATGAAAACGAGGATAGCTGAGATTGCATATCATATCACATAGTATTTTTGTCATATCATTTCATTTCCCTCTTCAGAATATGAAAATGACTCTTGACATCTCGACATGTTGAAACTTGAAAGCTTGAAAGCTTGAGAGTTGAAATGACAAAACACGGAAAAGGTGCAGTGGCTAGAAAATTTTATCGTGTCATCACAATGTAAATACTTAATATACTAGCGAGATTATAAGCAGAATTCTGAATTATAATGTAAATTTAATCTAATTTTCAAATTTTAGACTGTACATTAAACTACATGAATGCATGTTGTGGATGAAATGGATAACCATTCATGCTTTTCATCGGCAATTCGATTGGACCGAATGTAAAAAAAGCTTCGTTCTTGTCATATGTTTGCATATGAAATCGAACCAAGAATAAAAATACAAATACAAGACAGCTGTTGGTCAAACTGATTTGGTCTGGGCTGTTTTGATCGGATCTGATGAAGAAAGAAATGGAAGAAATGGAAGGCTGGCTTCAATTTAAGGACAAGATGAGCAAAGCAACGAGTGAAATGGATATCTAAAATGTTGGGTTATTTTGGTTTGGTTTCATTTGGTGCTCAAAGCTCAAAGCAACTACACGAATTGAACTCACCAAAGAAAAATAAAGAGAGTTCGTTCAGTCGTTTTTTCTTCTAGTCTCCTCAATCTTCATGTTCTTATTCTTCTTCTTCTTGTACTTCTGTGTACAGTGTACAGTGTACATTCAACAGAGAAGAAAAGAGGGATGGTAATAGCACTCGTCATGAAATGAGGATGACGACGAAGATGAGGATAAGGATGAACGTTTTCAGATCAGAATTCACTCAGCCGAAATGAGTAGAGTCGCAAACCCAAAACTCAAAGTGAAAAGGCATTGAAAGATTCTCATTGCACGCAATAAAGTAGCAACCAAACTCCCAGCCAAAGGACTCGACTCGACTCGTCTTAACTCCCTCCATTGAGATTTAGAACAAACCAAAATCCTCCTTCTTTTATCTTTGTGACCATTACATACAAAATACAAGAGAGAGTAGAGAGGGAAAAGCATGGATGAGAAAAGAAAGGACCCAGGAAGGAAATTTACAATGACTATTTTTTATTTTATTTCAAGCTCAAAGCTCACATTCTAAATGGTGGATCTGAAATGCTCAGTCTGTTTCTATGAAAAGGTCATTTTTCCTGGTTTTCCATCATTTCTCAGATCCACATAATTTACAAATGTATGAGCACAAATTTCCATCAAGAAAACTAATGTATACATAGAAAAATTGTACAACCCATTTTTATGGGGTTCCATATTTTTTTCTCTATGCTCCGTCCCAACGTTCTCAGTTCTCAATGGTGACAGATTTTTATTTCCTTCTGGATCTTGTACTTTGTATTTTGGACTTTGGATCCTGTCCACTTGAAACTTGAGCTCAAGTTGAGAGGAGTGGAGGAAGGAAAATTAATGAAAATAACAAAACCCAGAAATGCATCTCTCTTCCGCTCATCTTCTCGAATGCTCGAATGCTCGAATGCTCATAAAGCACACAGCACACAACACAACACACAACACAACAGCAACAACTTTCAAGTAGATACTTGGCTTTCCATTTTCCATCCTGCGTTTTCATTTTCATTTAGATAAATTCAAGTATGTTGAGAGTCGAGACTCTACATGAAATAAATTTGTATTATACATTTCTATTGCGTTCTATTGTTTCGCATCTTGTTTTATTATTGTGGCAAGTTTGGTTGTCCTCTGTCATCTTGGTTCTTACGCAACAAAATACATACCCACCGAAAGCAAATACAAAATACAACTCGAGGCAAAAAAGAACTAGAATCAAATGTACAAAATGTACATCTAGAATCTAGAATCTAGAATCTAGGAGAAAGTAAGAAGACAAAAGATAGATACGACGTAGGATGCAGCAAAATCAGTCTCGTCGAAAGAAACTAGAGAAAAATGTGGACATGGTGGATCGTGGCAACGGTATTTTATTGTCATCTCTTTTCGATTATTCTCTTTCTTTTCAACTCCTCCTACTTGATGCTTTCCCTACAGTCATTCAGTTCAGTTTGGCTTGGCTTGGGTTTGGCTTGAGGCGAAGACCATTTCCTAAATTCTTGCTCCAAAATCCCATTCCCATTCCCGTCCTTGAAGTGTTCAATTGTTCTTATTTAAATTTGACGTGGATTACAGACGTAGATCCAAATTCGAATCCCGTTTCGCTTTCCGTTTCGATTTGCAAACGGCAGAGAACAGAACAAAGTATAAGAAGTAAAGGAGAAAAGGGGCTCCAAGAATCCCGAAGAACATGTATGTACAAAAGTTGAAAGACGATGGAAAATAGGAAATCCCTTGCCTTTACCCATAACTTTTTGTGTCTCTAGTTTCTTCTGTCTCTATTTCTTTTGTCTCTCTCTCTCTGTTTTTTTCTCCTCTAACATCTTTATCGTTACCTTTAGCATTATTGCTATTGTTATTGTTATCGCATTTATTCGTGGGTTGATATTGGAGCTAAATCTTTTGGTCCCCTCTTTTCAACAAATAAAATGGTCCACACTCCACACTCCGCACATTTCTATAAAACGTGACAAAATACATCTTTGACATATTTACACTATTCAATTTTCATTCTTCATTCAATTCCCATATTGAACATATTAATAGTTGAAACCAGTGGATTTGTGTGCAATGTCAACTTTTTGAAACAGTCGAATTAAAGGCGTAGACAATACTCATTCCGTACATTACAGTAGATTAGATTAGCTAGATTTTGAGGCTGACTTTATTTGATATTAAAATGTGACTTTTCATTTTTTTATTGAAGATTTGCAGTAAACAAGCTCGACAGAAGCTAAGAAAATGCTTCAAGGAACCAAATCCTTTTACATGTTACATTTTACGCACTTGAAGCTTGAAGATCACGTTTTTGACCCCCCCAAAAAAGAAAGAAAATGAAGATGAATGTAAATGGGAGAGGAGAAAAAATGTTGATAATCTAGAATCTAGAATCTAGAATGTCGGTAGATAAATAGTATAAAATATTATTTCTTCATTTTATTTGCATAAAAATATAAAATGTAAAGAAATTTAGATATTACCAGATTTTTTCAGAGATTCCCGAGGCATTTTGTTCTTCTAGTTGGATATTTGGAATGCGTAATATGAAAATATGGGAATATGGAAAATTGTGCAGACATTCCAATTTTCCAAGGTCTCCATTTTCTTTGAATTGAATGCATGTTAAGATATTGACGGAGAGAGAGAGAGGAAATGTAATAATGTAATAATCTAAATTCCCCCAAAAAAGTAGGGTTTATATTTTTTGCAGTTCAGTTTGCATCTTCTGTCTACAGTCTTCTGTACTGTATTTGAGTTGGCAAAAGGGAAAGTAAACAGGAAACGTTAAACATTAAACATTGAAGATTGAGGAGAAACAATTTTCAAAGGTAATTTTGTTTGTAAATTGAATGAAAAAAATTTCATTTCCATAAATGACAATTTGCATACTCTTTATTTGGTTTATGCTCTTTATTTACTATTTACGAGTACTGAATACCTGAATACTGGATTGGATTTACTCAAGGTTGGAACGAGGTTTTTATTTTATGAGTTGAAAAGTTGTTATGAATTTCCAGTTTCAATCTGATACAATTTCACAAATCCTCCCCTTCAAATCTAGGACTAAACCCCAACTCTTGTGTGTGTACCACGTACATTGTACAGTGTACAGTGTACAGAAAAGATGGCTAAACGATGAATTACAGATAAAAATTTGATTGGACTTGACGTTTAGGAAAATATAAATCTTGGTATCAAATACACACGCAGAGAAAAATGTCCCATCAACTAAAGTTACAAGTTAGTGGGAAGAAAGCACAACTTTTTCGGTTGGTCGCATTTTGGAGCAACCACACCAGCAACTACCGATATCAATACTTATACTTTTTATGTTGTAGGATACACATTACACATTACACATTAAACATACACTTTGTGCAGTATACAGTACATATCACATTTGAGTATGCTCAATGTATAATGTAGAATGTACAATGTAGAATGAAGAGGAAAAGGAGTCGGTACTAAAAGGATTAGTGGCAGTTACATGGGTTCGGTTTAAGAGGATTTTTCAGCGTGTCCATTTCCAACGTCTGATCAGTGATCACTGATGGTGGTCCGCGGTTGTTGGTGGTAGAAGCATTCTGTTCCCTGTTTCTATCGGCCATCTACTATCCTCTATCGGTTTCAGTTTTGGAAATCCCCAATACACACATCTAGCTGGATATTTCCTAGCTCATAAATGTAATGGAAGTGATCCTTCTTACTCTTTTTACTCTCCTCAACCTCAACCTCAGCATCAGCCTTAGTCTTAGCATCAACTAAGAGCAAACAGAAAACTGAGACCAGAGGTACATTTTCCTCTTCTTCTTCCTTCTACTCACATATTCCCCACTCCACTAAACTACACACTACACGCTACTCCACTCCAGTCCATTCAGTTCGATTCGATTCCTTTCTCCATTGTGCGTCCGCAAGGTGATGGTGGTAGTAGTAGTTATCGAGGAGAAGAGCATGTAATTTTTACGCGAGTTTTTCCACCAATTCCGAGAATATGGTTTGCTTCTCCATCTCCACAGTTTACAGTCTACAGTCTACATAATACATATATGTGTACAGTGTGCAGGGCTTGAATCTCATCTCTCTTCCGTTTATTTCTCCCACAGCTTCAGCTTTTCAGTCTCAGCCTCACTTTCTCCAAGTATTGATAGGTTCAGGAGCCATAAGAGAAGAGTTATAGCCAACTCGATTAAACCAAGTGATTAACCACCACCAACTTTTCTCGTCTAAATTTCTTCTTCCTCCTTCCTCGTCCTCCTCTCTTTACTTTTCCTCCCTCTTCTCCCTCCTGCTTTCTCTTTCTTTCTCCACGCGTTCCATCGTCTTGGTCTTGGGCTTCGTCATCGTCATGACTACAAAGACTTGTTCTTGTACTAGTACTCCCGGTATTCTTGTGTACATAGTATAGTAACGCACATTTACATCTATACTGTACCGTAGATTGTATATTGTATATTGTACATTGTACATTTTATAGCGTGAGTTCTTCCGCGGAAAATCATGTCTTTGCTTGTTCTTCAGCTTGTACTTGTAAGAGAAAGAGGAGCAAGAGGAAAGAAAATAGAGAAGGGAGAATGGAGCATGGAGCATGGAGCATACACAGTGTACAGTGTACAGTGTACAAATTTCACGTCCCAGCGAGTAGGAAACTCAATCAACACTGTTTCTCCTCTAATGGCTTATCCTTAGGACACATTCTAAAACCCTCATTTGGCTTTATTATTACCTTTATGACTTCCCCTTTCAAAACTCTCTAATGACTTGCTCCTCATCATATTTTCCTTCTTGTTGTCTCTTCCCTCGTTCCTTCTCTCACACACACACACATGCATACATGATTGTTTTGTCACACTTTATGTACGTACAAAAGCATGATTCAACTGTATAATATTATAATATTATGTGGATGGGGAACTGGAGTCTCGCTAAAAGACGAGTATTAAAACCACTTGGTGTACGGAAAACATTACACAAATACTCATATTGTACAGGGACAATGAATGTTGTAATGTTGTAGATTACCATCATTTACATTTACAATACACAGAGTGGTTCAGTAGTTTTGAGTTTGGAGTTTGGCGGGGAGAGTTGCGCTCCAGAGACAATGTCTTGTGTCTTGTGTATTTACAGTATACAGTGCATAATAACTGTCATTGTCTCCAATTTGAGCTCCAAAATCTACAATATACAATGTACGTTGTAAAGTGTAGAGTGTGGAGACAACAAGAAGACAAGAAAAGGATGTGAACATCACAAGATTAGAAAATGTAGAAAGGGGACCAAAGAGGAGGAAGAAGACGGCAAGTGTTCTAAATCTTGTGGTGAGAGGAAGAGAGCGTAAAACTTTTAATTGGTCTCTCGGGATAATACATTAATTTTTTCACAAGACTATAATTACAGGAGGAGCTCAAGCTCTTTCCATACAAAATACAAAATACTCCACACAGAATACAGGATAAAGACAAAACAAGGTAGTGGCATTTTCCTCTGTGCTCTTAACGAAAAGATGACGGTATTAGAGTGTACCGCATACTGCGGACATTGAAGGTATTCAACTAGGATTGTTTGGAGCACTTTCCTATTGCAAAATCATGCTCTTTCTTTCTGCCTTCCCCTTCCTTTTCTTCTTTCTTATTCTTGAAACTGGAATAGTTGTTTCTGTGACCCTGAATATTTTGTTCTGGCGCAAAACTTTTGCATAAATATAATGAGTTGACTAAATAATGTAATAAATTAATGAATACTTTAATACAGTTTGGAATTTGGAGGTCCTTTTCCTCTTTGAATACTTTTTTCCATGTGTTCAAAATGCAAAATGCAAAATGCAAAATTCAAAATTCAAAGCTCAAGGCTCCAGATTGAAGATGAATACTGCATTAATTGTAATTTGTCGTCTGTCGACTGTCGAGATCATTCAAGTTGAGTTCAAAGTTGAGTTTTGATCATAGTGATGATGACAACACGAGTCATCAAAGACGGAAAGAGGATAAAGCAGAAGGTTGTCCAGAATACATAATTTGTTATTTGAAAATTTTCCAAGAAAACACATGCATAATCCATCCTTATAGAAGAAATGTTCTTTGCTTCTAGTTCTAGATTCTAGATTCTAGATTCTAGATTTTGCCGAAAAGGAAGGATCCTTTTATACACCCACACTGATCACCATTCCAGATTCTTGATTTTAGATTCTAGATTCTAGATTCTAGATTCCATCTCGATTCGAGGTTAACGCCTTTGTTGATATTTTCTTGGCGTTCTTTTGCTCCTTTCTTCTTTTATCTAATACTCGGCCGTTGGTGTGTTTTTGAAAGGAGAAGAAAAATTCCCTCGGTGCTCTTACTTATTCTTGGGATGCCATTGCTAAGCCATTCCTTTCCAAACCATTCCAAGCTGAGCCAAGCTGAGCTGAGCCAACTCTACACTCTACAATACTCTAATACGACGTCAGTGTACGATGCAATACAAAGATACGATACGCGATATAAGATATAAGGTATCATGCGATATACAATATAGAATGTAGAATACAGACGACTGATAATATAAAAGTATTGTCAAACTTTTCTCTCCTTTTACGTGGAATGGGATTGAACTGAGTGCATAACACTTGAGACTTGAGACTTGAGTTTTGAATTCTGGCCTCAACCATCTCATCGAATTTCTCTTTCTTTTCTCTGCGTAATCTTGAGCCTAGATTCTAAATTCTGGATTCTAGATTCTGGATTCTTGAGTATTTTTCTATAGATATGTTCATGAGGTTGGAGTTTGGAGTTTGGAGTTTGGAGTTTGGAGTGTAGATGCAAACTTGTTATTTTCTGCAGATGAAGCGAATCATTGAGCCTTTAGTTCTTAGTGTTTTATAGTGTATAGAAAGTAGAAAGTAGAAAGGTATTTCACCATTCATCCTTCCCAGGGCTGTTGAATACTCCTGGTTTGGTTTGGTTTAGTTTGGTTAGGTGTTTGGTTATGCATGGCGTGTAACATAGAAAGGCGTCATTGTCGTTGTCATCGTAGTTGTGTCGCTGCCGTTGTCGTTTTAGCTGTACTTGTATTTGTATTTGTATTCCTATTCTAAGTTGCCTTGCTTTGTCGTTTCCCGTTTTCCGTTTTCAAGGTACGGGGATTTTCATAGAAGCGTATAAATTGCTTTGTCAGACCAGAGGAAAGCACATTAGCCTACTTTCTCAATGGTTTCTTTCCTTCTATATCTTCTCTTTCTTCCGTCTTCCTCTCAGTGTCTCAAGTCTCAAGAAAACAGAACAAGAAGGAGAACGAGACCGAGACCGAGGAAGAGAAGGAGAGTTACTGCATTTATTTAAAGCTTTCGCAATGTTTAACCAGTCACTTGAGGGAGACGCAGCTAGCGTCGTTCGCCCAGACATTATTGGATTCTCAATAATCCACGTTATACTATACTATTATACTACACTGTGCTACGCTTTGCTTCTCTATATTCTTGCTCTTTTCTCCTCGGTTATACTTTGCTCTACGCTCACTCCATTCCTGTTCCTTTGACACACTCCACATTTTCAACAACTCGGTGGTGTGTGTTTGTGTAGATATATGTGTAACGTGTATGTAGGTATTCCGCGGCTCACTTTAGAAATCCAACAAGAGGACAAAGAACCCAAACCAGAACTAGAACTAGAACCAGAACCTGAACCAACTAAAACTGAGGATCATAGAATTTTATACCGCTAGAGCAAACAGGCTCAATGCTCAATTCTCAACAAAGGTGGAAACAAGAAGAAAACATGGAACTGGAACTGGAACAAAGGCATTTGTATCGGATTGGTGGTGATAGAACTAAAAGCAAGAAAGGCCACAACCACGACAACTTCCACATTAACAACTCACTATATTTTAGCTCTTAGCTCCCCTTAACCCTTATCCTTTATACTTGCATTTTGAAGGTGACGAAGGACGAATATTTAAAATATGGAACACACTTAAAATCCGTCCGCCTTCCAAAAAATTCAGAATGACTTTGCCTAGAACCTTGAACCTTGAATATGTAACTCACATGAAGGAAATTTGCATAAAGCGTGTGTAAAAGATAACATTTGAGAAACATTTGGTCCGTCAAAATGTAAAATGGGAAATGGGTGACGGACTGAGAGTAAACGGAAAACCGGGAACCGGAGTCGTGTAAGCACGAGGAAAGGAAAATAGCAGATTGAGAATTGAGAGTAGCACTGTGTTTACACAGTCAGTACCAATGTCAACGTGTATAATATCCAAACTGATATAAATGATACACTAGAACTTTCGAGTATAATCTACGTGTATTTATATCCATAGATAATGTTAAAACAACAATAAAGGAGCAAGACGGACTCGTGAGCGAGTGAGCGAGTGAGTGGGCGAGCGAGCGACTAAGTTAGCGAGTGAACTGAAAGGCGGAAAACGGGAGACGGGAGAAAGGTAGCGTGGGAAGGGTACAGGCTCTGTACTCTGTAGTCTCTACATTATGCACATAAATATGGTACTCTGAGAGGAATCTACACACTATGCACTTGTTCTCTCCTTCCTTTCTCTGCTTCACTAGATACTAGATTTTTCCTCTCTTTAGCAAGGACACGGTAAAATGTGGAAGAAAGGAGCTGCGACCGAAAACCAGTGCACCGTTTCCAATCCAATAAGATTTAAGATCCAGGATCCAAGATCCAAGGTGTAGCCGGTGCTTGGTGCTCGAGTTGAAACTCTCTTGTGTATAAAATCCACAAACTCAAGCCCAAACACAAGCACATGTATTTTCAAGGAAGCGGAAGAGGATTTTGTCCTACAACTTAGAAACGAGGAATATTTTGTGCGTGGAATAATTCATATATGCGTATCAAGTATCTAGTGTCTAGTATCTACAATCTACATACGTGTATGTGAAAGGGAAAGTTTAAAGGGTTGTCAACGTCAACTGAGTACTGAAAACTGGGGTTGGCCTGGTCTGGCTTGGCTTGGCTTCGGAGGGATCAGAAACATGTTGTACACACATCTAATATATGCGCACATACAAAATACAAACATTAGGGCGATTCGATTCGATTCAATTCAATCCTCACAATCTCAATCTTCCCTTGATAATTTTGTCATACACTACTTTGAATAAACCCAAGTATAATAATAATACACACAACACACATGACTCATGAGCAGAAAAATCACAAGAAAATATGAATATCAAAATCACAGATGCATAAAATACAGAATACATAATACAGAAAAGAGATGGATAGATTCTAAACCCGAATTTAGAATATATATATATCTGTCTAAATTCTAGATCTAGATATTTTTTCTGCCTCTCTTTGAAGGATACAACAGAAAAAAAATCAACGTCAATCCATTTTGAATTATCTGGATCTTGTGAAAAGGAAGAGATTCCAGTATCGAGTATTTCCTTCGTCATCAATTTTTTCGTTTCGTCTACTGCTTCACCTGGAATACGACTAAGCATACGACTACGACAACTCCTTGTCAATTGTCAATCGTCCTTGACGACTAGTTGACTGGCTGAAAAAAGTGACAGGCTCCGTCATAAATAAATTGTACATTGTGCACTACGTTTTGTGCGTATGGGCTTTCCATGTACTGCAAGAACTCAAAGAACTAAGCTTTTAGAAGGAGTCGACATTTACATTTTGAATTTTGAAAGACTTTGGAAAAAAATATTATTCCCGTTTCTATATAGATTCGGAAATCAATACAAAATTTCAACATATCAAATGATGATCCTTTTATATTATGTTCAGCTCGCACCGTTCCTGACAAATTCTGACAAATACAGATATTTTGTACCTTTTTTAGCCCACGATAATATTACGCATACAGTATACAGTATACATGTTAGGAAAATCATAACGTTTTGCTTGTATTTTGTACATTGCACAAGGGAAAGTGACATGTTGCCTTTTCTGAGTGATGTATTATGAATATAATTATGTCGCCTGTGCTCTGTACAAAGCACAAAGAATGGGAGACGAGTCGAGCCCTTGCTTTTCAGATTTATTTTGGCTTTGGATCCCAATTTGGATGGGGAATTCCGAATTGTGCACCCCATTGTAAACACGTTGTTAGTTGTTAGGAAATAGAAATGCAAATAGAAATACAAATAATGTTAAAGTAATATTGACTATGTACGGTGACTGACGAAAGTCGGTAGTCGGTAGTCGGGAGACGGTAGACTTTAGCCTTTGGAAGGTTGGCGGCGGAAGAGCAGGAATAAAATGTTTCTATTTTCTATTCGTATTTTCTATTCCCTCAAATTCTGTTCTGGGTCTGTCATTTCATAATATACATAAATAGCAAAAGGGGGGGAATAAATAAATATACCAGATGTGTTTTCCCTTCACGAGTAAAGCAAAGGGAATCTAACCAAAGCCTTTAGATTTTTGTATATATCTACATTTCTATAAAAGCGATATGTCTGACTGTCTCTCTGTAGTCTGTATGATTTCTCCTTAGTTTGCTTCACTCATTCTGCACTCTGTATTAAATACTATACACTATAGACTATACCCTACGCTTCCCGTGCTGACTAAGAAATTTATTTTCCTTTCCATATTTTCTCTTCAGATCAATTTATGATTTACTTGAAAATTTACAAATACACACAGGCATACAAATACGCAGGAATAGGATATCAAAAAAGGAGCATTGAAAGAGACGGAGAGAAAGTAGAGAAATCTATTTGAGCATTGAACATTGAACATTGAGTATTGAGTACGTTTGCTCATATGGGAATGCTCTGCTGACATTTTTCCTCAAAAATTTCTCCTTTTCTCCTTTCTCCTTTTCGTCTCTTTCTTTCATACATTCATATTTTCCTCAACTGTACTGTACACCGTACAGTGTATATTGTGTATTCCTTTGCATCGCTAAGCAATCATAATGGCAGACTTAGAAAGTCATCTTTGTTTTGCTATTCCTCTTGGATATTTTTACTAGGAATATGGAAAAAATATAGGAGTATGTAAATATATGTGTATCTGGGCTGATGTGATGCTGATGCGATGCGTCGTTCTCTTCTTCTTCTTTTCGTTCTCCCTCTCGCAACGTCCTCATTTCTCCATTCCTATTTATTCCTCGGCGAGTGTGCTCCATTTTTCTGCTGAGTATTGCAAAGGAGCAAAAGACGTATGTCTCTGTCTTTTTACCATGATAAGGATGGAAGATGGAAATAGGAAAATGAAGGAATGAAGCAACGACCAAAGTCTGCCTGTCCTTCTCTTGTCTATCTGATTTTTTCTATCGAGTCTCGAGTCTAGATTCTCTAGTCTGGAACTTTGAATCTTGAATCTTGAGTTTTGATTCTCGAGTCTTGATTCTTGAGTTTGCATGGGAAATTGATTGAATTTTAATGCGGAAAATGCTGGAATTTTCAGATTTATTCTGCACAGAATTGTCAATTAGATGCTGACTGCCTCTCCTGTTTCTTGGTCCGTACCAATTACTATGATTATTTCCGCCAGTTTTCCTTTTTTAACCAGTAATTTCAAAATAATGGTCGATTGTCAATCATGTATTCAAATTTCAAATGGTATACAAAATCCAGAAAATCTAACCAGCTTTATTTAGAAATTTGCCCAAGACATTTGACATTTGAATGCAAGTTTTAAAAATCACATTCATATTTTTGTTGACAAGGAAATAAAATAATAAATAAATAAATTATGGCTGTCGTCTGTAGAATTTTCTAAATAAATGTTTGAGGCAAGAAACAAAACTTTGGAGGGGAAGAACTAAACTGATAAACTAAACGAGAGCAAGTAAAACAAGGATGATGAAAGATGGAAGATGAGGAAATAAAAGTGCAAGTGAGGGCAAAATGATTGCCTTTAAGATTCAAGATTTTCTCTTTTATTTCCTCACTTCTCGGCTCTACTTCGTCCTCGTTTTCCTCTTCTACTAGTGCTTGTTCTTTCAACTTTTTGTTCATTCCAGTTTCATTGGTGGTGCGTGATGTTGGATATGTACATTGCAGACAGATACAACGTTAAATCCTTGGAATGGCATGAATTGAATTGAATCAAGTGTATGCACTTGACATACACAACACAAGGCAACACAAGACGCATACACTCACATGTATTTTATATGTATTTACATTTACTTTGCACACTGCACACTTGTCTTGTTAGGAGCACAAAGCTAGTTGCTTTTCCCTTTGCCTGCATCCTCGTCTTCGTCCCATCCATCCATCCCCCAGGGGAAAGTCAACATTCAACGTTTTATTTCTTTCCATCACTTTTCTCCTGCCTTTCTCCAGCCCGTTTCTCCAATGGTGTAGTGCAGTTAACATCCATTGGAAAACCTCTTTTCACTTTCTCCTTTCAAATTCTGACTTTCTCCATCCCTTTATTTCTCTTTTACTCCTCCAGCGTTGTAGCTCTAGTTAGTCAGACTTCATCACTGTATTCATCATCATTCTCCTGTCACTGTATGCACTCACGTACAGTATAAAATTTGCTATTTTATACACACTGATCTCTGTGTGTTGTGTGTTAGGTTTATATCAAGTAAACAGGAGTTTAAATGTGCAGTCTGACTGTTTGGATTCTTGATTCGGGATTCTTGAGACTTGAGAGTTGAGACTTCAGTCTTGAATCTTGGGTCTTTTCAAGAGCAACTAACTGTTTTCTAGTTCAAGGGAGGGAAACAAGTCAAACAAGAGAGAAGAAAGAGTCAAAATGAAAATCTAAATCTAAATCTAAAGTCAGAGCCGGAGCAAGAAGGAACGAGTGAGTCAAAGGATAGATGAAAACGCACAACAAATACACAGGGATTGAGCGAGTGAGCACAAGAAGCAGAGTCAGAGACAGCACAAAAATAAACCATGAGGTTTCATCTTCATCCTTATCCCACAGAAAGAAGATGATGATGAAGACCAATAGAAAGAGGAAAATGTTCTGGACATCATCACGCAACTATTTATTTGTCTGTACTTGTAGCTTCTAGCACAAAAAAAAGCAGAAGAGGAAGCTGACTTAAAATGAACTTGAATGAACCAATTCAACTTCAGTTTATATCCGTAGTCAAGTTTCCCTCTACCTCTTCATTTTCTCGTCTCTCTTCTCGTCCATACAAATACAAATTAAAACTTTTATTTACCATCTTGTTTTATTGGTTTGATTTGGCTTGACGTGGTTTATTATCGATTTGCAACGTCTTGGGTGATTTTATTAGATCTTGTGAAACCAAATATTTTACCAAAATCCTAAAAATACGAGATTGCAAAACAAGGGGAAATTTTAATAGTGGTTCAGATTGCAAATTTTTTGGTTTTATTTTGGGATTTTTATTTGGATTTGATGGCTCTTCAAGTTTCAAGTTGTGAGTTTGAGCAAGTCTCGTGTCTGTGTCTGGTGTAGATTGTAGGTTGTAGATTGTGGAGAAAACTAAAGGTAATGGTTGATGGCAAAATTTATTTACTCGAGTTTATTTACTTGACAAGTGAATGTAATGCATTATGATGGTAAAGGACGTGCGTGGGCTACAAACTTGATTCCATTTTTTCAACCTAGACAACAAAACTGAGATGGATACACAAAAGCACAAAACACAAAACACACTCTCTCACATCTAGACATTAGACGTTAGACTTTAGACATGTCTGCTTTCACAGGTCTGTGTATTGCACTTTGAGTGAGTGCTCTGTTGTGTACATATTACATTATATTATATCACATCACATCACATCACTCGGTTGGAAAAAAGTACGGAGAAACAAAAGTGAATGAAATGAAATTTTCTCATTTTTCATGCTGTGCTATGAAATTGATTCCATTTCTGTTCCTGCCGTTTATATAAATGATCGCCGCTCAACGCTCACTGCTCATAGTTCAACTCCATACTTTTCTCTGCACTTATTTTTCCTGTTGTTTCTACACAGTATTTCCCATGGATATTTTTTCTCCACTGCGTTTCACTTTCAAATCGTGTAGTTTATAAATCCAATAGAGTCTAGATTCTAGATTCTAGATTCTAGATTCTAGCGTCTAGAGTGATAGCAATACGGTTTGATTTTTAGAAGAATTCAGTTGTGTCAATAATAATTCTTATAAAGTACTTTCGTCTCTTTGAATGCTCCAGTAGGAATAATAATAATCTTGCTTGTACTTGGAAAAATCTCAAAGGAATTTCTCCCTCTTCCTGCCGTTCCCTAAAATAAAAGCTCGGAGATCCTTTTGAAGACTTTTAAACTAAGTGCTAATGTAGGCTTGAGAAATTTAAAGGTAATTAAAAACATTACACCATCAATTATCATCCAACTTTATCATCATCATCAGCTACATCAAGCGTATCAGTTCTCCAACTGGAATAAAAAAGTAAAAGGATAAAATGAGCATTTTCCTTCCTCCCTCCCACTGTTAGTTTTCCTTGACTTTGGCTTTCGCTCAAACATCAAACATCAAACATACATAGAGAGGCACATGCACAATGCACACAGTTTATTGCCCACAATAAATCACGTACTCATCAACAATTGCTCGGGGAGTGCATATGTAAAGCGAAATAAAGCAATCCGGGAAGGAATCGGAGAAGGAATCGGAGTCGGATTCGTAGTCAGCTCCTTTTTTGCACTTCCTCTTCCATTTTCTCCACAGAAACAAAAACAGGAACAGTAACGACTGCTCTTTGGCTTCCACTTGCACTTTCCCCTCTTTTTGGTCTTGAAAAAACATTAAGGTTTTATTATTAGTCTTTAGTTGAAACAAAGTGTAGTGTAGAATGTAGAATGTAGAATGTAAATGTACATAAATGTGAAATGTAAAATGTAGAAATCATCCCATTACAATTGCACGGCATGAGTTTTTGGGCTGGGCTGGTTTGGGTTCGATGCAGTTCTATATTCTTCCTCCTCTTTCCTATTTTCCTTTTCCATGCTACATACACGGTACATATATTTCCGCATAATGAAAAGGCAACTTTTTACGAGCACCACTAATGACTTTAAATCCCCCTCTCTCTTTCAATATCACCTAGAATGCGCTTTACTCTACAAGGATTGCAACATATCCCACAGCATTGTGTTGTAATGTATTCTATTTGACAATGGGAGGAGAAAGTTGCAGTTGCACTAGGCACTAGGCACTAGGAAAAAGAAAGAAAAGGAAATGGATATGGCTGGGAGCTCACTCTGTTGCTAGACTGGGGTTCAGATGATCGCTTGAAGGGGAATCCAGAATGAAAATGAGAGACAGCAAGAGAAAGAGAGAGAGAGAACGGACGGGGTGTGAGATTAAGGGGAAATTAAGAGGGTTACACAAGACGCTCACTGCTGAATATTCATCTCGAAAAGACATTCCCCAATAAAAGCGCTTAACTCGCTCATTCACTCCTTCTCTTGCCCTGTCTCTTTCTTTTCCTTTCCCATCGACATCAACGTTATACTACAAAAGACACTGCTTTGTGGGAATTTTCTTTCTCGAGTCTCGAGCCTGGAGTCTGGAGTCTTGAGGATCGTATAAAGTTTGTCGTCTGACTTTGCCTTGACTGAACAAGGATATGCATTTGAACTCTTGTGCACTGTACAGTGTACCGTATACATTATACAGCGTACATTATACAGGGATGCATATGTGCATTGTCACTGTTTGAGTAGGAGGATCCATTGCACTTTCAAGTTGCAAGGAAAAGGGAGAAGGAAGAACGGAAAACGGAAACCCCAAGTGAATCTGATCCCGAGTTTAAACTTTGTTGGATTTCGTACATGTAGAATGTAGAATGCACATTATACTCTGTTCACTGTTCATTGTACATTGTATAAAGAATGCAGAAGAATCAAAGTCGTAAGATTTGAGGAGGAGGAAGAGAAGAGGGTATTAGTCTGAAATTTGGAATCTGAATCCAAATCCGAATCCGTAACTGAATGTGAAACTGAAACGGAATCTGAACTGTTGGGTGGAAAATCGACATGAAAATCCAAGAATCCAAATCCAAAAGCTCAAGACCCGGGACCAGACATTGCAAGAGCAAGAGCCAGTGCAAGATGAAGAAAAGGGGAGAGAAAATAAATGAGACGGATGTGAATTTTCTTCGAGGTTCAAGCATACCCACAGACGACATTCTACATTCTACATTCTACTCTCTACGCTCGACACTCGACACTCGACACTCTTTACACACAAGAAAAGAAGCCTTACAATCACATTTTACACTTCTTACTCCCGTGATCTTGCTTTTCTGTAGATAGATAGAAAATGCACTATCTCTGCTATTCTATTCTATTCTATTATATTCTGTTTCATTCGATTCTATCTTGCTCTTCATTCTTCATCCTTCATCCTCTCATTCCATGTATTTAAATGGTGCATTATGCACTTTGAATGTGGAGATTGGGATTTGCATTTTGTATGCGGTCTGTATTATGCGGGTGGGTAGTCGGTAGTCGACTGTCTGGAGTCGAGAGCTCCGCTAGTTATGCCCGGCTCCCAATTCTTATCATCAGATATCTCGATTCTCGATTCATTCATGAGAAATGAGAAGAGATGCAGCAAGAGGGAAGACAGAGAGCGAAAGAGACAGAAAGAGGGAGGCTTGCGGCTTATGACTTACGGTTAAACGGCTGTTTCTCCTCTCTTCCATTCTCTCCACTCTCTTCTATTTGTATAAGTGTTTGTGTAAGTGTATCTTGTCGCGTCTAACCAACTTTTCTCCATCTCCTTAAAATTTCCATCTTAAACTTTGTACACTGAAGATTCTAGGTTCTAGGTTCTAGACTGTAGATATAATCCACTGCATTTTATCACTTTCATATGATATGACTACGACTATGAACGTAACTAGAAGCTACAAGGAAATTTCAAATATCTCATGGAGAAAGTATTTAATCTTGAGTTGAAGTGCAACTGAAAACTGTGTAATGATTTCCATTACACACTATGTATAAAAGTTTAAATTGCATGGCTCTAATAAT
The DNA here is from genome assembly GCA_034698265.1 of Sminthurinus aureus. NCBI lineage: Eukaryota > Metazoa > Arthropoda > Collembola > Symphypleona > Katiannidae > Sminthurinus > Sminthurinus aureus. The sequence goes on from JAQGBH010000182.1 coordinate 65,341, forward strand.
AATGAGTCGCATTAGAAGAAGAAAAACTGCAGTCCAAATCCTTTAAGGTGATTATGAACCACACTATACCAACATACCGACATAAAAACATACAACGGCTTCATAAATATCAACTAGGCACATTGGACTCGGAACCAAACCAGAACCAGAACCAGAAGCAGAGTCAGACTTTACTCAGATTCTTCTATGTGCTGAGCCGAGCTGTGAAGAAGATGGCGATGATGATTGCAACTGAAATGGTGATGATGGCAATCACGCTAAGACTTTGGCCAACCAACTGATTTTTTTCAACCATGAATGTTATGATACATAAAAGCAGTTCAAGCAGTTCAAGCAGTTCTAACAGTTCAGTTCCAGCTTCAACTTGAACTGAAATTTCTGACAATGACCATGATCATCATCATGAAAAAACTGGGAGACAAGGGGAAATAAATAGTACTTGAACATTTGAACCAAGATCAACTGCGTTGCGTTGAAGAAATGAAAAGAGAGAGCGAACAAGGAGAAGAGGCAAAAAGTGGAAGGAGACGAAACTGGGAAATTGAGGAAAGAAGGGAGAAAGGGAATGATTTTCTCCAGCCGGAGATGCCGTATTCAAAACCAAAGTCAGAGTCGAGTCTGAGTTTGAGTTTGAGTATGAATCTGATTCTCAACTCAAGACAAGCAAGAAGCAAGTTGAGGCTGAGTTTCGTGACTCAGAGGATCAATCAAGGCGAGAGACTCCAGCTGTGAGAATTTTGTGAGATGGTAATGAGCAGAGAAGATTTATTTGCTCTTCCTATACAAGCAAATCGAAAGTATTTTCAGACCAGTCAGAACTTTGTCTCTGCCACACACGTTTAGTTTCAAAACTTGCAACTTGAAGCTTGGAACTTGGAACTTGGAGCTTGGAGCTTGGTAGTGGGAATTGGAATATGCACAAATTCACAATGCCGCGTCATATACTCAGACACAGAGAAAAAACTAACGATCACGGCTTTTGGTTTGCTTTGGTTTGGGGTTGGTTTCAGTCTGGAAATCTAAAGACAAAACTGACGAGGACTGATCACTCAACGTTGAGCATTGAGCACTGAGAATTGAGCAGAGTCATGCAGGAAAATCTGAGAGTCAACAAAAATTCCTGAAGTTTTACACATTTTTACTTCCTAGCTCTTGAATTACTAAATTTTCCACAGTTTCCTCCAAATTTGAGCTTTGAGGTACACAAAGTTTGCAAAGTTTCTGGTTTCTATGTTCTAGATTCTGGATTCTGCGTTTTTTGTAATTTATTACTCTGACCTTCGCTCTACAATCTACAATCTACAAGCTACAAGTCTAATTAGTAAATTGTATCAATAAATAAATAAAGTTAAAAATCTTCACTTCGTGACGATTTTATATCGCCTTGAAAGCATAAATGCTCTAGGCTCCGGAAG